>JAIMZG010001621.1:0-17390 GCA_020466075.1 Colletotrichum coccodes
TCGCCGCTGGCGATAGCTTCCTCTCTTCTGAGACACACCAGAAGTAGCAAGCAATACACCACCAACGAGTTGTGCTCAGTGCCACGTGTCCCCTATGCGTATATGGGCTGTTAACTACGTATCTAAGCTTGCGAGGTTATACCAACACTACCAGTACGCATGCTCCGCTCAGTGAAGTTTAAACCAGCTGTATCTGACTGACACTTCCTGGAGCATCGGAGTATTTTCAGTCATCATAAGTACTTGGTACGTCGATGCATACTGATCATATATTAATTTCACAATAGCTTAACCGAGGCTGGCGCCTAGAGAGTCGAGCATGTTTCGGGATTGGTCTGCATTGAAACACGAATTCAATTTGTATGCCCTGGGCGGTTTCCGGTATCTATTTCCCATGCAAGCTGCGAGCGGCTGCCACCCTAGTGGTTGAACTAGATCCAAGTCATTCCGCGGCGCATTCTTCGGGTTTCTTGGCTTCTGCGCTCTATGTCTGGACAGTCTACTATACCTTGGTCTAGGCGACGTTCGATCGTTACTACCTGCTGCTACATCGCCTTTCAGCCCGGATCTCCCGACGCTGGGTTCTCAGGTAGACATTATCTCTGGCGTCGTCAGGTGCGGGACCTTCAACGGATCGCCGATTCGCAGAGTCTTGATCTCGGCAACAGACGGTGCCTATATAAGCGTGCAATCCTTTGAGGGGGCAAGTCTAGCACCCAGAACCATGTTTGTGCTCGCTGCAAGGGACATCAAGAGGCAGTAAGAGCGTGTAGCTGTGTGGGCTAAGATGTAAGCATCGCAAGGCGCAGAACACACACGCTTGAATCGTTCCAAGTAGAGCAACGTATAGTCGTGCGCGTATATAACCTCGATTGAAACATTTGCTATAAATGTGACTCGTTGTTTCGTAAATGAGGAACGTTACATGAAATATTAGTTAACCTGACCTGTGGAACATCCTGTGGATCCAATCGCAGGTCGAGTTCGAGGACAGCATCTTCCAATGTCACATCATCACCACATATAGACATTACCGCCTAGACATTGCCGATGAGGTATGATATCCAGTCCCAGCTGCGTCTCAGATGAACCGTTTAATTTGACATTCGACTCCAATTGCATAGCAGAAATGGAGAGAACGAGTTGATCTCAGTTGAACCGGGTGCACTTGGTTCAAGATTATAGTTCCTGAACGTATGATTTTCTAACCAGTTTGACAACCAGACAACGTCAGCAGTGCGGAGCCTGGCGCATGAGGATTTTAAGCAAAAGACGACAAGCGCAAAATGCAAAGCCGAAACCGACCAACGGACGTACAACTCTGGTCTCCCGGTCGGGCCACGGACACATTGCTCTTCTTTGAGGACCGATTGATTAGGTTTGGGCCGACTGATGCGGCTGGCAGCTACATCCTTGCAATCATCAGTGAACGCCTAATTTCGACTTCCTTCTAGAAGCGAGAATGCTTGGGATTCCTCGGAAAGGCCTAGGCCTCTAGTACGCAAGCGCTGTTAGCTTTACCTGGAAGGAAAGTCTCCAAACGCCGTACTGGTCTCCGGACTAGGGATTCGGATCAAGCATACGTTTCGGGGCAGCAGGTTGCAATTTTAGACTCCGGACTGGGCGGGATGATCCGTTGGATTGGCTTTTCTGGCTCCAATGGTTGGTGGTTAGGTAGAGAGTCTACATTGAGTCAACGGCTCGGGGAACCCGACGAAGACGAATGAAGACATGGGACGATGAACCCGACCGTTGGAAGGGTTGATCCCGAAAGAAGGTTGGGTAATAACAATTTCCAAGGCTTCCCGCCCTACCTTTGGTAGCCTTGGCTGTTACCCTTCCAAATTTACAACGGTGCCACAATGCCACATTGGTGCCATTGAAACAAACACCGAGTTTCGGACCCTTTGCCGGTGGCGGCGGCCGGTGCGGGTTACAGTGGGACGACAGTGCTAAAAGCCGTTTCGGGGTCTCTGGCATCAAGCGGGCGGACTACAAGCCCACTGAGACACTTGTCCCTCTGCCCCCCGCGGTAGTTACATGGAGACGCTCGAATTCCTGAGCTCATTCCATGTAATCCGGCACTGGCCTATCATCTTACAGAGGACGTGCAGAGCCAGATAACGAGAACTTACAACTCTCTTATCTCTCTGACTCCTCCGCGTCCTGAGTTCCTATACACCGTGGCATCCATCGAGGAACCGCACAACCTTCGGCATCAACCCCGGGCCTCCCATGCGGTGCGGAGCACAAACTCCACTAGCGCAGCCCGTCCGTCCACCTTCAACTTATCGACCTACCTCTCTTGGTAACCCCTAACGAAGAGCCTGGGCATTACGTACAGAAGCTCTATATCTTCGCCCTTGGACTAGCCTAGCCTACGACTTATTCCCGATTGTCGGCATCATATTCCCAGTGACTGGACGAGTCACCCTCCGTGCCTCGTCTCGTCGGCTATAATTCCGGACACCAGGAAGCTGGGTTATCGGCAGTTCACCTCCGAGCTCGCTGCATCTTCACGACTTTGGATGACGCCATTCACTTTCTCCCAAAACAACTCAAACAACTCTACCACCTACGGTATTTAAGTCAGTCAAGTTTGGATTCAAGGCTTGCCCATCTTACCGCATCTATTTACGACCGCCTTCCCCCACCTCATCGCCATTGTCTCGGTTATCGCGTTCGATAACCCCGCACTGGACGATTCATCATGCCCCTCACCAGCGAGTCCCTCCACTCGGCGCAAGCGGGCGAGTTCGTGAGGTACGCGAGTCGACGGAGTGTCGTCCACAGCACAAAGGGAATCGTATCTTGCACGCAGCCGCTGGCCGCAAAATGTGGTATTGAAATCCTTCAGGCCGGTGGCAACGCCGCCGTAAGTTCACTCTTCGCCCGTGTCGATGCATCCACTGACACCTTTGAATAGGACGCCGCAGTCGCAGTTGGTCAGTTCAATCTCTACGATGATGGGCATGGAGTCATGAGTCGAGGTGAGAGAGAGGCTGAGATGGCTAACTCGAACGATTCCTACAGCCGCCGGACTGAACATGACTGAGCCGTGCTCGACCGGCATCGGCGGTGACATGTTCATCCTCTACTACGACGCCGCCACTGGCAAGGTCTCGGCCATGAACGGCTCCGGCCGCTCAGCCAAGAACGCCACCCTCGAGACCATCCGTAAGGACCTCGGCATCAAGGACGGCGCCTCGGGCAAGATCCCCATGAAGAGCGTCCACGCCGTCACCGTTCCCGGCGCCGCCGCCGGCTGGGTCGATACCATCGAGCGCTTCGGCAGCGGCAAGGTCTCTGTCAAGCAGGTCCTCGCCCCGGCGATTGAGCTCGGTGAGAAGGGATTCCCGGTCTCTGAACTGACGAGTCACTACGTATGTCTGAGTCTTCATCGCCTCCTCTTCGACTGTTGCGAGACAGGATTTTGACTTTGAACAGTGGAACACAGCAGAGCCCCAGATCCGAGAGGCCTCGCCCAATTTCTCCGAGATGCTGAAGAAGGATCCCAGAGCAGCAGACGGCGTCAGGGCGCCTAATCCCGGTGAGATCATGAAGAATCCCACCCTGGCGCAGACCTTCCGCACACTCGCCGAGGAGGGCAAGAAGGGTTTCTACACGGGCCGTATTGCAGAGGAGCTCGTCAAGGTCGTCAAAGACCTCGGAGGTCGCCTCGAACTCGAGGACCTGGCGCACCATCTTGAGCAGGGCAGCGAACCCGTCGACCCCATCTCGCTCAAGTTCAAGCCCGCCCTCAAAAACGAGACCAACGGCGACAGCAGCAAGACATCCACCGCCATCAGCAACAACGACGGCGCCGTCGAGGTCTGGGAGCATCCGCCCAACGGCCAGGGCATCGTTGCGCTCATGGCCCTCGGCATCATTCAGGAGCTCCAGGCCTCGGGTGTCGTCCCCGCGTGGTCTGCAAAGGACCACAACACGGCGCCCTACCTCCATGCCATCATCGAGGCCCTTCGCCTCGGCTTCACCGATGCGAGCTGGTACGTCACGGACCCCAACGTCGTCTCTGTCCCTTCGGCCGGTCTCATCTCGCGCGAGTACTCCGCCTCCCGCGCCAAGCTCTTCGACCCCAGTAAGGCCATGCAGAAGCTCCACGTGGGTGAGCCCCCCAAGCACGTCTCGCCGGCGCTCCAGAGCAGCGACACTGTGTACTTCAGCGTCTCGGACGAGCACGGCAACGCGGCGTCCTTTATCAATAGCAACTACGGCGGGTTCGGAACGTGCATCATCCCCAAGGGCTGCGGCTTCACGCTGCAAAACCGTGGTGCCAACTTTAGTCTTGACGCTGATCACCCGAACAAGCTGGAGCCGCGGAAGAGGCCTTACCACACTATCATCCCGGGTATGGTGACGAACCAATCCGACGGGTCGTTGCACAGTGCCTTCGGCGTCATGGGCGGGTTTATGCAGCCGCAGGGCCATGTGCAGGTGCTCCTCGGCCAGCTGGTAGCTGGTCTCACGCCGCAGCAGACGCTCGATGCGCCGCGGGTGTGTATCGTTGCCGGATTGCCGGAGAGAGATACCGACTTTGACTGGACAGTGAGTGTTGAGGAGGGAATGCCCGAGGAGACGGTCGAAGGTCTGCGTAAGCTGGGACACAAGGTCGAGGTTGTCACGGGGACCGAAAGGGGCTTGTTCGGCCGCGGCCAAATCATCAGATACACCGTCGACCCGGTCGAGGGAACCGGCGTGTGGTCTGCAGGAAGCGATCCGCGTGGTGACGGCGCTGCTTACCCGGCGCTGTGATAAGGTTGAAGGATTAAAGCGTAACCTTTGACTGGTGGCAGGGAAAAGACTAGGACCGCACAGCAGCAACCAGGAATCAATGGAAAGCGCGTGAACCGCCCGACTCAGCCCACTCGCTCCTGCGTTACCCTGCTCAGAGGTAAATTCTCCTTTAAAACCAAGCAAAATTCCCATCCTAAGTTCCGAAATGATACGGGCTGCCGGCGGATTACGATCTGATGGTCCATTTAGCGAGAGGGTATACTATATGTACTACTTATTTGGAGTTCCCCATCACCTTGTGATACAGTAGGCTCAGGTAGCGCGGGATCCTTCGGAGATTGGGCGCCGAACTCGACCATTTTGACTATTCGATTTGAGCGTGTAAAAGTGGCAAACGAGCCTGAAGCTTTTGGTCACGCCCATTCGGGCGACAGTGCTTTGCTCATAATGGCTTCATGCGGGTGCAGAGTGTAGTAGCGCTGTTTACGCACCGTGGGCCTAAACAATGAGTGGAGTGTGAAGTTGAGATGATTGAAGATTTTTGGTCTTCCAAAAAAGAATTAAAATACCTCTCTATTCTCCAGACATGTTGCACGCGTGGCCGTCTCCCATTTGCTATGATACAATTGTACAATTCAACGCATTCTAGCGCTTGCATACAGCTTCCCATCTCACTCCTTCTTCTCGGCCTCAGCCTCGGCGAGGACCTTTTTCTCCTCGAGCAGCTTCGCCAGCTCGCCGTTCTGGTGCATGGAGACAAGGATATCGCAGCCGCCGACGAACTCCTTATCAACGTAGAGCTGGGGAATGGTGGGCCAGTCGGAAAATTCCTTTATTCCTATTGTGTGTCTCGTCAGCACTTTCTTCTCCTTCCACTGCGAGTCCATCTCCATGTAATCGTGAGTCATACCTTGGCGCAGCTCAGGGTCAGCCAGCACGTTGAAAGCGGCGAATTTAGAGGGGTCGACGCCCTGCAGGCCGAGGATCTGGATCGAGGCACGAGAGAAGCCGCACTGGGGGGTCTCGGGAGTGCCCTTCATGAAGAGCACAACGGGCGCGGAGCCGACGGCGCTTTCGATCGCCTGTCGTGTCTCATCGGAGAGGAGGCGATGCTGGGTGAGGAAGGGGAGGGGAGCTCGGAAGGCGATCGGACGAGCGGCCGGTCGGACGGCTTGCCGTGCGAAATTCTGCGAGGTTTGGTCAGCGACAGCTACATACTACATGCGAGATAGTGGTTCTGGAAGTCCACATACTGAGCGGAGGAATGTCCTTGAGAACATGGTGGGCTGTGGTATGTTGCGTTGAAGGAGGTGGTCAACGAGCACAGAGGCAGTTGATGAGAACTGCGAAATTGTTCGGATGGCAGAATGGGTGATGTAATAAGGTGTGCTCTCGGTGAAGAAGCTCGGCCCTTTTCTCACCGAGTTCACCGACATCCTCGCACCAATCACTTCATGGCGAATGTCATCCCTCTTCACTCCGCACATCTCCCATCAACTAGCTGCCGAATCAAACCAACAAGTCCTTATTGGCCTTATAGACCTATGCGCTCTCATATTCTTCAGTCACATGCCATAATACTGGGTGATTAAATCACATGGTTGACCATGAGTTGACTTGAAAACACGGACTGTCGCTTCAAATTTCCTCTCTGACACAGCGACCGTCTGTGATTCTGACAACCGAGATGGGCGAATTGACACCGTCAACCCATCCATTACAGGCTGATTAATATGCTCATGCATGACGCAGTACGATATGCGAGAGTGTCCGTCTGTTTATTGCCGTACACTCACTGTCGACGCCGCCTGCAGCGCCTCCTCTTCGCTTCAGGCCTTCTTGGTGACAGCCTAACAACCTGGTCGTGTATGGAAATCCTGGATCCTTCAGCAATGCATTAAAATCTAGCAGTCTACATTTTTCTCAACACAAAAGACCGAATGGATCCAGTGCCGCCCTTTGAGTTGGCTGTGAACATCCTGACGGTCGTTCGCCTCTCCGTCAAGGTTCTGGCAACCGCCGCCGAGGTTTGAACTCAGGAGAGACGATATCGGCCAAGTATCGGGAATTGGTGACGCAAAATCTGCAACCTTGCTGTAGACGACTCGTGAGCTTTTCGAATGATGCAGCTACATCTCGGTCACCACTACATTCTCATATGGGACAGATGATGACAGTACCACGTTGCTACGTCTTGCAGCTGAGGCCATCAATATTACAAAAGACATTACACATACCTTTCCAACTCCAGAACAGCAGTACAGTAATCAAGAACTATTTTCAGCTTCATATTCGCTGTTGGGGCGAACGCCGAATGCAAGAGAATATCAGTCGGCTCGAGACCATCGGCATGAAGTTTGATATGAACCTGTTGATTATGAAAGGGCGTCTCAACGGCTTACTAAAGACGAATAGCAACAGGACTTGGATGCAATCAGTTTGTTATTGGACGACATGGGTCGAATTATGGTATCACGCGTCAAAACTTGCTGCCCAGAAGCATCGGACCGCGTCTTCTTGCGAGACCTCAGCGTAGAGCCTGATCCGTGGACATGTTATTTACCATGGGGCTTCCGAGCTGACAAAGTTTCGGAAAGATGCCGTTAATATTGCGTGGAAAGTGGGCAGAAATTTATCTATCGCGGTTGAGAATGGTCTCGCAGCAGTTGTCATGCCGAAATCAAACGGCCCTGAGGCACAGCAGGCGTTGAGTACCGCAACAGGTGTCCCGTTGCTTAGTCCGGTATGTTGTCGCCCCTGTTATACCTCATGATTCCAGGGGTAATACCACCAGAAATCGTCAAAAGACTGTTGAAGCTCGGAGCCGACCTGAATTAGAAGTACACCTTCAAAGATGACGAGTTAACAACATCCTAGAAAAATATGTTTTGAACCGCCAACAATTTACAAACCGTGAACATTAAGGGGGCCCGACAGCTTTCACATATCCTTACCATAATAATTCAACCTGGGGCAGGCCCCAAGGCTGACATTGAGATCAGCATATGGAAAGATCCTACCTGCGTGCGTACCGACAAGTTCGGTCTGCAGTCACCAACGAAACCATGCATCACAGCCAATCTGATGCGGCGAATGTTCCTGGAAAGTCTACATATCTGCTACCTCAGCACTACCGACTACTTGACGGTGGATTCCGTATTTTTTGAGGATATCGGACCGGCAAGAAAGATTTTACACAATTCTTGGCGCTATACTCGGGGCGCAAAATACCCCCCGACTCACAGGCATTGACAGTTTCGATGGCAGACTCAAAATCAAGACCATGGGAATCGGAATGCTGAAACTACTTGGAGAAGTTCTCCCTAAAGGAGACGACGATAGACATGAGTCCACCAACTCGATGGCTGATTCTACAGTTTCGGCATCAGAAGGAGCGAGCCCCAGGAGCAAAACCGTTCAAATGAACAATACTTCGAATCATCAGCAAGATACGGAACAGGAAGCAGTGAACCCTCATTGCTATAGTTGTGACGCGATGACATTCAGGATCACTACACAATCCGCATCAAGTCGCTTGCTGTCTAGCAGCCGTCCCTAGCCCGAGCCTCTCTTCCGTAATCTTGACTATCTCCTCCCACGACATCATCGCACCGGACCCTGTATCACCGCATGCGAGAGTCTTCTCCATAGGCTTCAACACCTCGAACCACGACCACTCTTCCTCCAGCACCTTGACCTGTTTCGCGGTGATCGGGTGTGCGTGCATAGCCGTGTTCATCGCCGTGGCCACCAGAATCTTCTTTCGCCGCCCGTCGATGAGTCCTTCAGGGTCCCATGCGCGGATGACGCTGGTCTGTTGCATATATGAGCAAAACTGCACGGCATGAGAGGCGTGTCAGCTTACCAGTAGGTTATCCGAAAAGCCATTGACGACCTTGGCCAGGGTGTTTGCCGAAAGCGGTGCTACTAGCATAAGATCCGCCCCTAAGATGCATCAGTTTCAGGAATGAAGATAATAGGAGGTCTGCGCCTCAGGTTGAGTATTGAAAGTGGACTTACAGCGTCGCAGCTCAATGTGCAGGATCGACGCCCCGCGTCTCCACGGCTGCACCCATTCGTCCGCATCGAGATGTATGGCTTCCACGTTCGGAAGCGCGCGGATAGTGGCGAGCGAGGGTTGCTCAGCTGTTGAGCCATTCAGGAACTCGGTTGCGGAGGCTGTAAGGATGACTCTTATAGAGAGATTCTTGTGGTGTCCAAGGGCCTGTATGATGTTGGGCAGTTTGATGGTTGCCACTGAGCCGCTGCAGGCCAGTAGAAGATGAACCTTCCCATCGGAGCGGGATGCCGCTACGGAAGCCGCAGGGTCGTTAGGGGCGCTGACTTGAGACATAAGGGTCTGGTTGCTGTTGTAGGGTATCAGCCTGTGAGTCATTTGTAGTAGGTAGTGCTATTCCTGGTTGTCCGCTCAAGCCTTGCATGTGGATGTGTTCTATTCAAGAAAATTTGGATGTTCCCATTATACGGAATCAAGGCATCTCCGGTAAAAGACACGAGACCGTAAGGTCTTGTGTTGAGTGCTCATCGCCGGGAAAGCACGGACAGGCCTCACCCTACTTCGATTCAGGCAATGAAAGCAAACTAACATTTGGACTCCGGCTGAACTTTCTGGCAGGTTATTGTTGGTTCTGTGTATTCTTGCGCAATTACATATGGCGTCGAAACTGTCGGCTTGAAGTGTGATGTCACTGGTCAAAGGGTGCAATGTGTCAATCGGATGGAAGGATGACGGAGCATGGCGATGTAAGTTGAGCCGAGTCGGCGTCTCTGGTAATCTTAGTAATCACTTCGGAAGGTCAGTTATGGGGCTGATCCGGCCCCACCACCGAGCCGGACCGTTCTGAAATCTTTGAAAGAACGGATTTCAACGCGAGACAATTTCGGCAGTTTTTCATCTCAAGAGAAATAGCTGATGTCGAAGAATTGCATGGGACGAAATTTTCTACTTCAGCATGAGTCGGAACCCAAAGTACATCGGTATAAGTCCTTGTCCGATGGTCTTCGATGCTGAAACAAACATTGAAAGGGAACTTCAGTGCATGAGTTAATGACAGCAACCAGTGTAACTTAAAACCAATGCTACATTAAGGTGTAGATTTGTAAATCCAACTGTCGTTGAACATTTCAAGACGTGGGAGACTCAAAGAACAGACGAACAGGATAGACAACGGCGACAAACCAGACCGATTAGCTAATGCCCCTGGACAGACAGCACTGATCTCATTGGCCAACCATAACCAGCCCACCATCCCGAGCGTTTTGCGGGTCCCGAATTTTTTGCAGGCCAAGCGGCAGCGAAAGTGCAGGCCAAAAAAAAAGTGAAATCTTGCACGGCCGAAACACGCATATCCCAAGCCAAAAAAAAAATATCATGGCGGCGGGCAGCAGCACGTCTTCCTCCCTGACGTCGACAACCAACACGCTCACCTTCGCGCCCGGTATGGCCGCCCAGCTTCCCTCCGGTGGCGTCGCCGACGTGCGCGCTCTCATTGACAACTTGGGCGCCGAAAAACGACATACCTTTCTTCAACCGCCGCCCGCGATCCCCTCCGCCTCTCTGCAGGTTGTCAAGGATACGCTAGACGCATTTGCCGGCCAGATCAGCGATGAGCAATTGCGCCTGCTGAAGGAAGCGACCAAGAAGCGCAAGCGAGCCGACGGCGGCGAGAGGGTCGATGTTCTCAAGATCCGCAAGGTCCATGTCGATGGTTTTGAAACAAGCCAGGTCTGGCAGCAGGCTCGCCGAATTATCCAGAGCGCTCTGAACCACTCAAAGGAGACTTTGAAGGAGCTCGAGGAACGAAACGAAGTCGTTACAAACGGCGTCAGCGGCCAAGAGAGCCTCGTCGATTCTGACGAGGAGGACTCCGAACTCGAGGATGAAGAAGAGGACTCCAGTGATGAGGAAGAGGTTTCAGGCTCCGACCTGGAGGGCATTGAGGAGACTTCAGATGAGGAAGAGGTCGAGGGCTCCGACGTCGAGGGTCTCACTGGAGATCTCGAAGACATGGGCGAAGACGAGGGCGATGAAGATGAGGAGGAAGAGGACGACGACGACGAGTACGTCGAGGACCCCAACGGCCTCAATGACGGATTCTTCTCGATCGACGACTTCAACAAGCAGACTCAGTGGTTCGAGGAGCAAGATGCACGGGGCGACCCCAACACGGACGCCAACAGCGACGACGAAGACATTGACTGGACTGCCGACCCGCTAGCGCCATCAAGCAAGTCAAGCTCTTCAAAACGCAAGGGCGACGAGATGGAGGAGGACACCGGCTCTGACGATGAGGAAGACGATGAGGAGGATGGACCGACGTTTGGCGACATGGATCTCAACGCCCCCGAAGGTGCAAGCGACGACGAGGACATGGACGACGCGATGGACGAGGAGGAAGAGTTCAACGCCAACGGTATTTACTTCAAGGACTTTTTCGCGCCACCGGCGAAGAAGGCTTCCAAGGATGGCAAGTACAAGAAAAACAAGTCTGTACGCTTTGCACCCAAGAAGGTCGCCGAGGAGGATGTCGAGCGCGCCATGGAGGACGTCAGAAGGGATCTTTTCGACGATGAGTCTGACCACGGGGACGACTCTGACGACGCTCTGTCGGACGTGTCTGCCGGCGACCCGAGATCGCGCAGATCCGCCCACGAAAGACGCCAGGCGAAGCTTGCCGAGGAGATCCGTCAGCTCGAGGCAGAGTCCGTCGCCAAGCGCCAATGGACATTATCAGGTGAAGCGTCTGCCGTCGAGCGCCCCACGAACTCCCTATTGGAGCAGGACCTCTCGTTCGAGCACCTTGGCAAGCCCGTGCCTGTCATCACGGCCGAGGTCAGCGAGGGCATCGAGGACCTCATCAAGCGGAGAATCCTGGCCCAGGACTTTGACGAAGTCCTCCGCCGGCGGCCCGATGCCAATCTCCCCGAGAACACTCGTCGCGGCCTCATCGAGCTCGACGACTCCAAATCGGGCAAGGGCCTCGCGGAGATCTACGAGGAGGAGCACATCAAGAACGCTGACCCGGACAACTACGTCAGTAAGTCGGACGAGAAGCTGCAGAGGGAAGAGCAGGAGGTCGAGAAGATGTGGAAGGACCTCAGCGCCAAGCTCGACTCGCTCAGCAGCTGGCACTACAAGCCGAAGCCGGCGGCGCCGTCGCTTACAGTGGTGTCGGACGCGGCGACGATCGCCATGGAGGACGCGCAGCCGACGACGGCGCAGGGCGTCAGCGGCGGACAGAGCATGATCGCGCCGCAGGAGGTTTACAAGGCCGGCAAGGACACGGCGGAGAAGGGCGAGGTGGTGGCTAAGAGCGGGCTGCCGGTCGCCAAGCAGGAGATGTCGCGCGAGGACAAGCTGCGGCGGCGCAGGCGGGAGAAGGAGCGCATCCGCAAGGCGGGCGGCACGGATAAGAAGCCGCTCAGCAAGAAGGCGCAGATGCAGAAGGACACGATGGCGGACCTCAAGAAGGGCGGCGTCAAGGTCATCAACCGCAAGGGCGAGGTCGTCGACGTCGACGGCAACAAGGCCAAGGCGGAGGTCAAGGCTACGAGTAGCAGCTTCAAGTTGTAGCAGAGTGGTGTCTGCATGTCGATATCGGGCGGGTGATAGAACTTTCCGGGTCCCCACGGCGTTGAGGCTCGGATATGGAACACAATCTGGAGAAGACAAAGTCCAGAGCGTAATTTTCTCATGTATCACAAAGCATCCATCCATACCTGGTGTCACTGGGGCGAATAAAAGTTGTTCAATTCACGGCAGTCACCCAAGGTTCGACTTCTGGGCCTCGTCGCGCCAAAGGGTTTAGAGGCTGTAGAGTCCACCATCAGCCGGCCGATTGACAAACGGAAAACTCCAGTGCCGGTGATCGAGGGAGCAATCCCACCCGATGCCGGCGGAGTCTGCTGAATCAGGGTTCGATGGCACAGCACAGCGCCGAAGAAGTCCGAAGAAAAACGCAGGACCCTGCGAAGAGGGGGGAAAGCCCAAGGGGACCAGTCGGGCAGGGATGGCACCCAAGCCCGCAAGTCAGGGGTCTTTCAGCCAATGGCATCTAGGAGAAAGCATTTTGTCAGTGACATTAACGCCGGTCAGCGTCTCTCCCACTGTGCATTTCACTTCCGGGTTCCTCACGATTTCACGGCGGGTACGCGCTACGCAAGGGGGAAAAGTTGGTCTGTTGGAAATGGGGATTGGAAACTCTTTGGTTGGGCAGTTGTCATTATCCGTAATGCAGCGTCAGCATCTTCCACTGCTCCTCCCTCGGCCGTTCCATTTTGTTTACCCCCCATTGGTCCCTCCCGCCAGTGCTTCTTCAACATCATGATTGTGATGTAAAGTCAACTTGGGGGCGGGGTGATTTTTACCGCCGCCGCCGCTTTCGGACCCTATCTGCGTGAGCGCAGGTTGGTAGGCATGCTTGCCATTTTTTGTGTGGTAAGCAAATACCTGATAAAGATCTCTCGTTGGATCTTGCATCTCCGTCCCAAGCCCCCTTCCCTTTCTTCCTCCCCCCGAACCCCCCGCGGAATCAATCAAACCTACGCAATACCGTGCGGTATCCCTACAAGATTACAGTGCCCACCCCGCCAACCCCTCACCATTCCAACGCTTATCAAGCACCGCCGTCCTACAGTACGGCAGTCTCCTGGTACACAGTCGTTTTTTTTATTTGACTAATCCAGGAAGTTTCTCTTCACCCTCCCTCCTGGCCCAGCAAAAAGACCGCACAACATCTCCAACTTTGTTCTTCGTTGCTCGACCAGTCTTTTCCCTTCTGACAACTCTTCTCACCGGATTCCCGAGCCCCCACACTTCACGCAAAACACCAAACTACAGAGTACACTCGCACGAGTCACCGTCTCCATAATGGCGCCCTCCGTCGTAACCCTCGACACCACCCCCGACTTCGATTTCACCCCTTCCTCCTCGACCGCGACCACGTCGCCCACGAAGCGCACCCTCCTCCTCGCGCCCCCTTCCATAGCCTCCCACCCGCATAAGCTCCAGACCCTTCTCGCCTCCCACGACCGCTCCACCACAGATCTGCAGATGCTCGACCGCCTCTCGGCCCGCCTCGTGTCCCTCCCCCAGTCCGCCTACGACCTTGTCCTCGTCCTCACAGACGCAGACGGCTCCCGCGTGGAGTCCACCCGCCTCCTCTCCGACCGCGCCGTCCTCTCGGCCGTTGCCGACTCCCTCAAGCCCTCCGCGGAGCTGAGGGCCCAGGACGGAGGGAACCTCGCAAACGACCCGACCGTCGCGCGGGAGGCCGTCCTCGCGGGTCTGGTAGCCGCGGCTGGGAGTTTCACGAAGCCTGATTACGGTGAAGACCAGGTCGTCACGTTGAGCTTCGGGAAGAAGAAAACCGCCCCGGTGTCTGCTGACGGCGCCGTGTCGCTGGGACGCAAGCCGACCACCGCTCCCCCCGTTTCCGCACCCCCTGCGGGCGTGGGCTTCGTCGACTTTAGCGACGACCTGGACATGGACGGCGACGACGACCTCATCGACGAGGACACCCTCCTCACGGATGCGGACCTTTCGCGCCCCCTCAACATTCGTACGTATCCCTCTTCCCTCCCCTTTGCACCAGCTAACATGTGTCAAACCAGCACCCGAATGCGCCCCCAAAGCCGGAAAGCGCCGCCGCGCCTGTAAGGATTGCACCTGCGGTCTCGCCGAGCGTATAATCGCTGAGGACGCCGCCGCGCGCGCCGCCGCCGACAAGGCCCTCGCGGCCGTCAAGCTCGGCGCTGACGACCTCGCCGAGGTCGACTTCACCGTCCAGGGCAAGGTCGGCTCCTGCGGCAACTGCGCCCTCGGCGACGCCTTCCGCTGCGACGGCTGCCCGTACATCGGCCTGCCCCCTTCAAGCCCGGGGAGGAGGTGCGGATCCTCAACAACGATATCCAACTGTAAAGGTTGCTCTCTTCGTACACAAACTTTTCGGATGCTGGCGTTCAATGTCATGGTATGGGAGGAGCCTGGTACGGTACGTGTCATATATCCGTCGGCACATGCATTTCACGGGGACTGGGCGGCAAAGCCAAATTGGAGCTACAAAGGCGCTTGCTTCACTGAGACAAATTGGGTGTTTGGGCGTATGAGAAAAACAAGACACATTTGAACATGGAAAGTAAGATGGCACGAAACATTGGTAATGGGGATCATTTGTCATGGAAATTGTAGATGCAGCATCGGGCACTAGGCCGTAACCAACGAAAACGATCATTTCCCCCCTTTAGCAACGGGGGATAGACTATTTTTTTTCACTCTATACTTGACCAGATACGCAAAACTCCGCCCCATGTTGGATTCCCCAGTGTCGTCTGTGGTTGTTTTGAAGAACGAACCTCGCTAAACTTCCCATGCATTGCTTTGAAGGAGCAAGTAGTTCGACCAGATTGACTCATAGTTACAAGCCGTCGTCGATTTCCTTTCACCGCGCTGACCGGCTGCCGTCCGCCCTCGAGGCTTCTCGTGAGGCTCGTCGTCGTCGCTGTCCCCTCCGACACTGTAGCGGTCCTTATCCATTTCTGTCGTCGGCGTTGCCACGTGCAGATCGTCTAGCTCGCTCTCATCAAAGTCTCCCGTCTCCACGTCTCGACCAGTCCGCCTGTCACGGAAGCCCTCGAGGCCGCGGGAGGTACTCCTTTGGGTGGTGGACGGGGTGTTGCCCATGATACCCGAGTAGCCCCTACGCCTGCGGCGCTCGCGCCAGATATACCAACCCCAGGCACCGGCAGCGATGATGACGATGACCAGAACAATCTCTCCAGAACGATAGTACGCCTTCCACTTGGCATCATCCAACTTCTTTTGTGTTTCCTCGTCGGCGGAGGTGCTGTTGCCGATGTTGCCGACTGATGTAGCGGGGCCTTGCTCGCCATCGAGACGAGAATCGGTGGGCGTTCCGCCAACGGAGCTGATGTCGACCTTCATGACACGGTCAAGCATGTCGCGGCTGCGGCGAGCGTAGTCGAAGGGCACCATGTGGGAGGAGTTGTAAAAGAGGATGTAGGTCAGGTTACGGGCCTCCTGCCAGAAACCGGCAGGTTCACCCTCCACGGTCCAGTCGCGGCGCGGAGCCCAATTTCCGGGGGTGAGCTCGAATCCCTTGCCGCCGTTCCATTCCATGTCGCCAATCATTGCTTCAGTTCCCATGTAGTTGCAGATGAGATCCTCAGCACCGGAGAAGAGAACGACCGGGACCTCCTTCAGGAGATCGGGCAGGAAATCTCTTGAAGGCGCCGAGTTCGGGGCACGGAAAGCGGCGCCGACGGCACCGTTACATTCGCTCCAGCCCGTGTTCTTCTGGGGGTTGATGTGCAGGGCGCTAACGACATCGCTTCTACGGAGGTAAGGCGTAACGTGGACCAGGTCTGGGGGCCAGTTCATACCGCAGGAGGGGTAAGTGTCGCGCAGTCGGATGTCGTACATGTTGATGCACTCGCGCTCGCCCTTGGAGTTAACCTTGGCAGTCTGCTCGAGTAGGTTCTGCAGGACAGTCTCGCACTCGGAGAAATCAACCGCGTTCCCGACGGCCAGCGAGGTGCGGCAGATGCGCCACTGCTGCTCCAGGTTGAGTGCGACGGGGGACCCCTTCTCGATGAGTTTCTTCTCGTAGGCGAACTTGAGGTACGCATCATATTGCTCCTTGGGGGAGATCCATGCGTTACCCAAGATCAGACCCTTCAGCTGCCAGATGTTCTGGGTTCCGGGCTTCTTGTTTCTTTTGAGGATCTGCTTCGCAATGTAAGGGATGTGCTGGCCGGCATAGGATTCACCTGCGATGTAGAGCTGTTTTTCCAGTCAGAATGAAACAAGTCAAGTGTCCTCCCGAGAGTTTCACTTACGTCGTCATGCTCGTACTCGGGGAACATGGCGAACCACTTTTCGAGGAACTCGACAAACTGTTCGGCCATCTCGGGAAGCTCGTGAAGGTAGCTATTTGTATCGACATAGCTAAAGCCGGTACCGACGGGGTTATCGACGAAGAGCAGGTTGGCGAACTCGTTCCAGGAGCCGTTGTTGTACTCGAGATGGTCCTTGTCCTTGACCCGATAAGGGCCGATCTCCATCAGGGCGCCGTCCTCGGAACTGCAACCCGGGCCGCCGTTTAGCCAGATGACGGTACGCTGCTTGTTGGCAATGTGTTGATTTTGGAAATGCCAGAAAAAGAGGTTTCCGTTGTGCTCGGGGGTCACTTCGACGTGTCTGTGATGAATTGCCCGTCAGCACAATTGTTTCACAGTCTGCGATGCGTCTTCCTCCGCAGGTGCCCAAAGGAGAGCGGCATATGCAGGTAGGAGGTTACTTACCCAGCATGCATCTTGATGAAGGGCTCCTTGGGTGCGCCGGGCAGGTCGTGAACGTAGTACTGGGCGGCGCTCTGGGCCGCCGCCGTCGGAGCCCATGATGCCAGCGCAAAAAGCAGCGCTGGCATCATCGAGAGGATAGCCATGATGGGGGAAGTGTTGGCCTCCCCGGGGCTATCTTTGGAGGATGAATTGAGGTTAAGGGCGTGCTCCGACTCGCAATGGCATAGAGACGTCTCTCCCCAAGTTTGCAGAGAGAGGAAATGGGGAAGAAAGGAACCGGCAGCAAAGAGATG
>JAIMZG010001623.1:0-10642 GCA_020466075.1 Colletotrichum coccodes
AGTGGGTATGGTCGTATGTGGTTGTTTCTCAATCACAACTGTTTCATGAAGGGAACACGGCAGTTCACAATTGTGACGAACACATCGTGTACCAACAACGTCAGGACTCCTTTCCTCCAAATTCCATGTGTCACGAGCATTCGGCTCACTCTTCTAGAAACACGTCACCAATGCTGCTACTGAATTATAGCCGCCAGAAAAACGCGCTCTCTGGGCTTTCTGTCCTTGTTGGACTGGACCCGGAACGCTCCTCTGGCTAATAATACCGCCACTTCAGAAGTCAGTTGCCATCTGTCTCATCCTCGAACAATGATACCAGACTTCTTGATTTGCAAGAATAATCCAAGGCTTATTAGTGGAATCACCAATTTTTCACATTTCAAAGTCTGTCTGAACCCGAGTAGGTGAGCCGCTCCGAAGCCTCCAGATCCCTAACAACTCATGAAGGGTCTGCAGGGACGTTGACGCTGCTTCGACATTACAAGCTTGCGCCAAAAAATCTCAGGCACTCTGAGAATGTCGACAATCGCCAAGTCTTCTTGTCTCATGAAGGGTTTGGTGCCGAGTCTCCGTTATTCTCGCAACGCTTCTTCGTTCTCATGCAGCATCCCACTTAACGCTTTCGTCAAAATCCTTTCAGTATACTCGCTCGCGACAGTGCACATAGGAAGGAAAAAAAGGAATTTCAAGCCCAATCAGCTGCACTTCGTAACCACTTGGCGCTGTACCCCAGCTTGATCTCTCACGTGGGATCCAGTCCGGTCTTCTTGGTACACTGCCGAGTTTATTCACGCCCATCTTCAGCTCATATCCTATGTTTCGCCGTGTTTGCCGCTAGCTTGATTCTCCATTTACACCGGAACTGTGTATGGTTTCTCCTCTGGATATGTTCGAAGAGAGGTGAACGAACCTTTGGAAGACGGCCGCCGCAGACCTCAAGCTTCCTGTGAATCACCACTGTCACGCTGACAGTCTTCATTACCGAGGGCCCTTATGTGCCAGGAAGGACAAATCAGGTCATATTACGGCGTCGGCCGTATGACTATGGACCCGCAGTTGGTGCCAGAACTCAGGCCACGCATGAAAACTCTCTCTTTTCATACACCGGCCCGTAAGAAGAGCTAGGGGACGGCCGTACACTTTCAGGCATCGATCTCAAGGCCAATTCCCAAAAAGCCTTGGTAGCAGCGCATGATACAAGATGTATTCATGTCAGCTATAGTCTCGTATAAGTGGCTTGTTCTCACAAGCGGCATCCGAGCGGCTGTCTGGCAAGATTTGGCTATTGCCAAGTCCAGGAAAACGTGAGTAATCCGGTTGTGAAGGAAACACTTTAATAAATTGAACGGGGACAACCTCACGAAACGCAAAGTACCAGATGGCTGAACCAATACAATTACCTATTGCCTAGCGGGTGCCTTTCCTCATCAAAGGGCCCTGTAGCGTAAACTGAAGAAATAGGGGCAAGCTTGATGCAGAGCGCTTATGCCCTACGCCATTGACATCAGACTGGTTGGTTATGTCCTCGAGAACAACGGGCAACGAAGCCGTTTCCATTGGTATGTGCCAACCACAGGAAGAAAGAGCTCCGAGTGAGTCATAAGATAGGAACTCAACTCGCCTTGTGAGCATATAACCGGATCAGTAGGCTGTTGAAAGAGAACAAGACACCGTCATTTTACATCATTGAGCCTCGATGGAGGCCTACTCACGGAAACCCTCGCAATATTTCAGCCTGACGGGAACAACGGTAGACAAGCTCGACCAAGCAGAAACCCAGGTGCAATATGACACATCACTCGGCTCTGCAACCACCCGCCGGAAAGACCGGCCACGTGTTTAGAAACCTTTCCCGCTTTCCGTAGTAATGGTTGTAGAGCAAGAGATATCTAATCCACAACAATATTCTCCCCACTACTCATATCCTAGCCAAGAAGAACACTGCCCGCGGTCGAACCGGAGTCTCGAATTCCCCCTTGATATACGGCAGTAAGAAGAACGGAAAGCCCTCGGCGAAGACATTAAACAGACTAGGCTCTCCGAGTAGCTCGATCGTAATGGACCGTTTGGGGGCCGTTGGCTGTGCGGTAAGTGATTGAGCCAAGTAACGTGACAAACATGCGGGTAGCAAAGGGGCTTTCCATCTTCCAGCCCACATCTGGCGTTCCATGGTACGTGGATGATGGAACTTGCTCCCGGTAACGTCAACGTGTCTGCGATAGGTTTATCGACGACCAAGCAGGTGTTGGCCTCGTGACCTCATTTAGATCGAGGGGGCAACTTCAGGGTATCAGGAATTTGCTCGCAGCTTGTCGTTGGCCGTCAGATGAGGACTATATTGCCAGCGGATTGAGACAAGCAGTATGTTTGCGGAAACCAACGACGGCCAATGAGTTCCAGATCGCGACGAGCGGATCCATGGCCAGCCGGGCCTTCTAGAGTGATCATCGTTGCAGCGGAAGTGAAGGGGGGGGCGACCTTCCGGGGCCGCATTCCGGGCCGCTGTGCTCCTCTAAACGTCCCATGGGTTGAAAATGCAAAGGGGTTCAAAGGCAGGACATCGTTGACGACTGCTGTTGTCGGAGCCTGATGCCAGGATCGGCTCCTCGCGTAGCGGCACGTTGTTCGCCAACCGGCACAACGACGTCGAGAGCACCCCCCGTTGCAAGAAAGCCCCCCGCCAGTCCGGAGAATTTGGGCCGCTCCTGGGGGGAGGGGGATCCGAACCAGCTCATTGGAGACCGCAGACTAACGATGACACTCCTTCGTCCCAAGCTGGGCCATCTCATGGAACGCGGTCGGCCCTACCCCAGGTATTGCACGACTTTGAGGAGATTTTCGCCTCCCCATTGCCTTTCCGGATAGGAAGTCAGATCGCCGTTGATGCATGAGCTAACATTGTCGCCAACTTTTGAGGATCCGACGGACCCAACGTGCCTAACATGTAGTCACGGCATAGCCACCGAGTATCAGTGCAATGAGATGTGAAGTAAGCCTTTTATGACAGGCCGACCCTCTCTCCACACTAGAGAGTCGGGACAGGGATACCATGCGCCATTCGGTGCTTTGCTGGGCAGTTATCCCGCACGGAATGAACTACACTTTTGTGCAACTTGCTGATCCTCAGTAAATATCTCCTTTGTACCCAGCCGAACTGGGGACTCGGAGCGTCACCCAGGCCTGACAGGCTTGCTTGCTGCGGTTCTTTTTCTTTCGTTCCATGCAGATGCGACTGTCGGTAGTTGATTGATTCGCCGTCAGGTACGGATATTGAATGGATGGAGCAAATGGGTCGTCTATTCGGTCTCGATAGCGGGATTGAAGTTCCTGGGGGTGACTGAGACCACGGCGAACGCGTCTCGAAAACGGACCAGTTGAGTAAAGGTTAAAAGATAGGAATGCGGACGTTGCTCCTTTCCCTTGCCAACTGCAGAAGAGCTTGAACCGAGACGCCTGTTGATCTTTTGCTCAGTTGTAAGATTGCATGACGAGCGCGACATCGCCGACCCGCGACGCAAGACTCAGGAGGTACCTAGGCGCCGAAGGCTGTTTGCCCGGTGCCCCGCTCGGAGTGAGCGGTGATAGATCAGTCTCGCCTAGGCTGTGACATGGGTTGATAATTGAGGCAACATCTGGCCAATAACCACGAGTCAACGCTCACCTCTATCTCTGGTCTGTTTAATCGCCCAGTGACAATTCAGACCAACTGCACAGTCGACCCAAGGTCGTCGTGCAGTCGGCCCCCTCGAGTGCTGTGTTAAAAATATTGCTTTGTGCGAGGGGGCGCGACGCAGCCGCCGAGCAGTACGCGCATACTCGTATTCTCGAACGTGTACGTACGGATACACAGGTACTGACGGCTGACTGTGGACGAGGTGCCGATCCCAAGCCTCCCCCCACCGTGTCTCGTCGTTGCCGGTACTGCGAACCGAAAAACGGCCCTTGTACAGAAACAATCCAACACCCGGCGTTGACGGGTTGTGATAACGGCCTTTCGGTTACGTTGGACGCGTGAAAGACTTGTCTTGGCTAGGCAGCTCGTGGCGTTGTCCCCGAAGAAGCCGCCCGTTTCTGGACCTTTGCAAAACTTTTAAGAGGGCGACTAATATAGACCGACTAATATAGACCGGGATCCATGATTGTGGCGCGGCATACCGCCCTAAAAGGATACGTCCAAGCGTCCGTGAGTAACATTTGCTGCGTCATCCATCAGTACAGCCCTGGTCGACTTTTTTCCCTTTTTTGTTTTTAAATAGAGATGAACCGGGAAGCAGCTCTTACGGGAACGAGTTCGCATCCTGTTGGGTCCCGTTGGGAGCGGGCATCCCTCCTTCGGGAGAGGTGGGGGTAAAAACATTGTTCTGGACATCTTAAAATCGTGCACCGGTCGAGCTGTCAGCAGCCGGAGCGCGAGAGAAGGAGAAATCGGACTCGGGAAATTCGAGGCAAGCTGTGAGGAACGAACGAACATTAGGGCGAGCATAGTCAACTCGAAAGGTTGAAAGGACCAATGCAACTGAGGGCTCAGCTTGTTTAGCTGATAGCAAGAGAACAGTTGGGGACTTTGGCCCCTGAACATTCCCTTCGTGGTCGTCCATCGCTAGCGCCTTGTCTGTCTCTCAAAAAGTCGCGCCGCTTGAGTCAAGAATTAGAGTGGCACAGACGATGATTTGATCAATGGCGGTATGACGATTTTCTGATGACAAGAACAGTCCACCTTGCCCGGACAGCTGAACGATTGCTGCGAGGACCACGGACGGCTTGCCTAGGCCAGCCAGGACCCGGAAGGGGCACATCCAGGGGGCATATCAAGTTGTGTCTAAGTTTGGTGCTAAGGCGACTCGGCTGCAGGGATGCGCGGCACACCTTTTCAAGCACCCCACCACGACTTGGCATCTTGGATGGCCTTCTGCTAATTTCCCTTCCAAGGTTGAGATGCAGCAGCACATAGGCAACAAAACAACCGAATCCTGCTGTTCCTACTTTGGGCCGTCGCTATCAGCATCTCAGCTTGCTCTCCTACGCGAAGCGACTTTTTGGGAGCCAAGGGGCATGCAATGATTGCCATCTCGTTGCTGATCATGGTACAGAAAACCAACCAATGCGCTTTGCCAGGCTCCAACAACGTCGGCAACCCACACAGGGGACCTTGGGAAGTCTTTTGATTTGCAATCCCACGGCCGGGCTCACCAGGCACGCCGAGGGCCGGGGTTCATATGGACAAATGGGGCAGTCCAATTCATATTTTTGCCGCGGCCTCGGGTCGTCTTTCTTGGGGGTCTTTGATCTCGCCGACATCTGGGGCGAGGCATCTCCGTGACAGATCGTGACAAGCAACCACAAACACGCGTATAGTAGCAGCCCGTGGTTATGCTTCATTTATAAACGTACTCGTTGTGCATTCATTCTGCGAGCCTGGATTATCTTGCCGTTTGTGGTTGACTTCCCTAAGATGTTGAGGAAAACAGCAGAGACGCCTTTTCACTCTGCTGCTGCGTAACGGCAACAAGGTCCGTATCATGGCAGAGCAACTAAGGACTGCAGCGCACACTGTACAAACCACCAAAGGTGCGCTCCAATGCCCAGTGGTTTCCCATGCATTGGCGACGTAAACCGGACATGGCGCCCGCGGAGGCTCAGCAGGAGATGCAGCTGCTTGTATCCGTACAGATGGGTGAAGTCGCCTAGCGCGCACCTCACTCTCGGAATCAAAAACCAGTTGTGGGAAGGTGGGAGGAGCCCGGAGACGGCGGATGGAGGTTTTCGCAAGGGGTGCCGATGCGTGCGCCACTTTTGACTTGCGAGAGGTGGAGCCTAGTTTTTAAGTGCAATGGGTATTGGGGATGAACGATCGAAGATCCGACAATGCTGATGCAGCCGAATTCTGATTCTGGTCCAGGGCAGAATGCAAATCTGTCAAGCGGTCCTTCGTTGTGAAGAAATTGTCGCATGCCTTGGATCCCAAGCCAATTGTGGCGTAGTATGTTGCGATAACGAGATGACTTCCCCGACGATAATGACAATGATGCCGCAGAGGGAAACAATTTCACGAAATTCTCTTTCCAAAATCTCGGACCCGGCATCCGAGCAACGGAACAATCTCCGGATATGCTAGCAAAAAGAGTCGGCTCGGGTGGTCAGAAAAGCAGCTGGAACGTAAGTTGTCGAGAATTGACGTCAGATGATGTTCAGAGACGACAATGTGTCGTAATGTGCCCCTAATAGCGCGGGTTTTCGACTCAGTCTCGGAGGAGCATGTCGACGTCTCATCAGCCTCTGTAGAGTTGTGCCTGCGTCCGTATACGAAGGTGAAAGCTGTCAAAGGTCTTTGGCCGTCTTTGGGGTCTTGGATATCCGTATTTTGTTGTGCATCCTGTCGGCAAGCTTGGCAGTTGACTGGAACTTTGCAAGGAATGGCGCGCCAGGGTCAGGCACAGCCAAGTACAATGGGGGATTGGAGTATATGGAGATGGGGATCTTGCTCCACTGGTCTATCTGTGCTGGTAGGGTCGTAAGGTCGCAAGCAAGGCGGGCGTCTGTGGTTCTCTTGGCTGGCGCCGGACATCGTCTCATGCTAGGGAGAGAAGCATGGCAGAGGCGACGAGAGGGTGGAACAGAGAGCATCCTGTGGGAGAGAAACCTGAGAGAAGCTTGTTCGGCCGATGCAGAGAAACGCAAAAATGTGCAGGGTATTGTTGAGCGGGTTCCTGCGCTTCCCTTAGTGCCCTCGCCCGAATTGACAAAGTATGTAGAAGATGAAGGAGTCGCCGGAATATTCTCTCCTTCCTCGCCGCTGGTTCGTTGACGGTTGACAGTCGACAGTTGACATCGGGGTAGTGCCGTAAGCAGGAATTCAAACTGCCCAGTGACAGGCATGCGGATGATGAGCATTGGTGGGGGGATGGAGACCATCGGGATGGAATTGGAACGCTGAACGTTGGATAGCACCGTCTGGCTGCAGGGAGATGAGGTGAGGGAGAGCAGACGACCTGGGACAAATTGTTATGGGTATTCGTCGGTCCGTTTTAATGTCCTCAGGTAAGGTGCCTGCCTACCCAATGCTATGCCGGTGACGCTGCAACACCCGCGACAATTACTCGATCGTGATCGTTTCGCCAGAGGGAGGGAGACCACCTCATAGACTGCAACCGCCGGTGGTTCGGATGGAAAGAGCCCTCTTTCCTGTTCCTCGAACTTGCCTCGCTCTTCAAAAGCGGCTAACAGCGTGCCTTCACAGTTCATCCCTTTTGTGAGGCACCTCAGGTTCGTGACTTCTAAGTTAGGTACCCTACCTAGCTAGGCAGCTACGTTTTCCATGCAAATTGCCTGGGATGTGTTCGGGGCAACTGCAAGTGCGAGGAGGGGGACGGCAGGCACAGGCAGGTGCACTTTTCTGAGAGTGTTGGGTCATGACACCATCGAGCATCATCTCAATCTTTATCTTTTGCATCTGTCTATTGCCTTCGATTGATAATTGTTCCGGCCCTTTCTACCTTACCTGGCATCCTGACCTATGCACTGATACGCCGTCGCCGCTCTGTTGACCGTCCCGCCTGCAGTGGACAAATTCTACTATCACCAAGCAACCTCAATTCTCATCTCAAGGTAAAGCGTCGCTCGGGACACTTTAATTCATCGTATCGGTCAGGGAAATTGACAAAGTTACAGACATTGGCCGACCGGCGATGACTGCCTTGATTGCTCTGGTGGCTCTCTTCCGACTCGTCGGTTGTCTACGGGGAGTCGGAGCCCGCCCGGTCCGCCAGTCTTCTCAACGATCCCGTCCCCGTATGCCGACTGGCACTAGGGCTGGCATTCTGGCATACGAAACACGAAGTGTCTTCAGGCCGTACTGTGCCTAGGTACGTACCCCATGTCTTCTTTTTTGTATGTCTGCTTACGCGGAGATCAACGGTCTGACATGTCCGCCGCACCGGGGCTCTGTGTGGTTTGGCGGTCCCCTCTCTCTCAACCTTTCGACCGGCAGCCCCTCCCCACTGCGAAGAATCCAACCAGAAGGTTACAGGTTCGCGGCTCCACGCTAGACAAGACTCAGCCACAGGAGATGGACGACATTGACGTGTTCGAACTTTCCGCGCCCTGGGAGTGCGTTAACTGCGTCGTACGCCTTTGTTTCTGCCCCACGCAAGAATACGGCTCTCCATCCACCCCTGAGCACGCCAGTGATTGCAACACGAACGCTGAGGCCCAGTGGTGGTGTCCTGCAGGCAACCATTGGCCAGTTGGATGGGATGAATCAGCAGGTTCCATTGTCGTCTGAGAAGAATTGATTGCTGGCTTTGCCGGGCAGAGAGAATCTCAGAACGACGGCCCCATCGACAGCCATTAAACGGCAAACAGGTACACACATCTCCCAATCATCAACAGATACAAGACATGGGAACGAGACGATCGGTCGGGTAACCCCGTTATCTCGGAGGCTGGTGGTTGTGTTGTTCATTCTTGCTCGGACCTCCGGCGCAACGTTGAGTGAGGTCAGAAAAGGGAGTTGCCGACGCCACGCCACGACTTGCGTGACAACAGGACAACCGACGGGATAGCGACATCTGCCAAGCATGCTCTATGCTTAGTGACCAAGCTAAAGATGCCATGCGGAGATGATAGACACTGCCAGTCCATCCCATCCTGCTTACAGAACTTCGTGTCCGTTCCCGCACTTGCTGGTGGGATGGGATGGGAAGCCTCTATAGGTAGGTTGACCACGATTGTGAGGGTTGCCGTTGTCTGCCTCATCTGCCGCCTGCGTATACCCTTCCAGCTTACAAAGCACAGCAGCGTTGGGCTTTGGCGTTTCTTTTTCTTTCTTCAAGGGAAGGGGCATCCCATTTTCGAACTCGTCCGCCCTGTCGTCCGGCTCTTGCGCTGCATGGCGCTGCTTTTGCGTTGTATCACAGCAAATGGAACCTCGCAACAACACACATACACACACCCCGCCCTACTGCCTTGCACTGTACTGCACCGCCATTTCTCTCTGTCTGTCAGGCTCGCCCCCCTTATAATCAGTGGGCTGAGAGCAAGGGCCAAAATCTGTAATCGTATACATTCATTTCACGTTCGGTAACCAACAAGAAGCTGCAGTGTCACCTGTTTCACTTGTTTCAACTTATCGGTTGCCCACTCATCGTCGTGCTTTGTTCTGACGGCTTTCTCCCTTCTTCGGTTTTCTTCCTTTTCCCTCTATTCAATCAGCATGTATGTCGACATTTCGGCCCGTCGAGGACGGGGTTGAGCCATTCCTTATCGCCCGATGCCAAAAACTCATCAGGCTTTTCCCCCTTTTGATTGAAAGCAGCCTAGCCCGGGTCGTAGCCAGACAAGGATATGACCGATCCAGTCACCACTTCAAACCCTGGGCCAAGTGGAGGAACCTCCCACGCGTGTTACGCCGGTCTCGTTGCAACCTTGCTACGCTTGCCAAGGAATCAACAAACCGCTAGAGAGGACGGACGGGACGCACTAAGATGCTCATTCAGGAGGTTTTTGCGGCGTGGGAACAGATACAGGTGTACTGCCCCGAAACGTGTGCAGCTGCAAATATTGTACCCACGGTATCCCAGATGCTGCCCTCGGGCAATTCTGGGCAGGGAAGAAGGTCGGTATGAACGCACCAGAGAGATACGGATCCCTCATGTCTGCCCGAGTTATGGATACAAAAATGCCTCCCGAATCCCCGGGGGGAGAAAAGAACAAAACGGAGCCCACGGAACGCTGCCCGTGTAGGTACGTACCTTTCAACTCGGGTGCCTCGCAATTAGTGCTGCAGAGCATGCGTTTTGCCAAGGGGAAATGAGGACAGGACAGGCCTCCAGCTCCAGCAAGTTCTTTCCTCTCCCTCCTCCCTCCCTTGCCCGTTGAACAACACAACCGACTCGGGGCAGCCTAAAGAGAGGCACAGGGAAGACCCAACTTGCACCGCCCTTCCCGAATAGCAGACTGGGGGGCCGGGGTTGCCAACAAGTAGTAGCAGGGAAGTGGAAAGCAGGAAAGCTAAAGTGAGAGCCTGTCAGCTGGCAACGGACAAGAAGCATTGGAAAGCGAAAGTGTCTTTTTTCTCAATCCAACTCAATCCAAGTCACAGCCAGTCCAGAGTAACCCATTCTCGATCCGATTGCCATGCCATCCCATGCTAATCCAATTCAATGTCCCATCCCATCCATCCTCTCCCAAACTGTCTGTCCCATCCAATCTGTCCTATCCCATCTCTCCCAACCCACCCGGACACCCAGGGCCGTCCTACTTTCTCTCTGTGCATGTCTGTATGTACCCGTCGGCTGTCTCAGTGGCTTTGAATTGCCCCCCTCGTTGTCGGCGCCAACAGTCACGCTTGATGCCTCTCCTCCGTCACCCTTGTCCCTTCCTTCCCAAGCTCCCCTTCCGCAGCGCCGCCCACCTCATTCTCCAAATTCACTACGGCACGGCCGCATTGGTTGAATACAGCACATGCTCTTGCTGTCATCGCGTGCCCCCCCTCGTCCGTCCCATCGCGTCCTGACTATCTCGTACCTTCCCTCCTCTCACTTACCCGTCAACTCTTACCAGCTGGCAACCGCAGAGGTGTCTTTCCCGTAACCACACCACCTCTCTCCTCCCTCTCTCTCTCTCTCTCTCACGCACACACACA
>JAIMZG010001624.1:0-16787 GCA_020466075.1 Colletotrichum coccodes
GCACCAAGCACCAAGCACCAACACCAACCACCGGGCTCCTCCTTACCCTTCCTAGCACTTCTCGACTGCACAGTACTGAGGTACCTCCCTAGCTCCTTCCCTCCGTCTCCTCTCTCCACGCTAGGTTCCTGACTAACTGTCTCCAAGCTTCCGCGCGCTGGGCTTTGATTCATCCCAATTCAAAGCACACACCTCCTCCTTCCATCCCAGTCCATCCCATCCCATTCCATCCCATCCTTCCTTCCCTCCTCGTGCTCCTCCACCACCACCTCGTCACTCCTCTCGCTTCCCACTAACGCGTCCGAACTTCGACACCAACTTATTTTCCCGTCCGAGAATCTGATCTTAACCTCGCACATCCCGCACATACCTCACCCGACCACACCTCACCTCACCTTTCCCACCTCGACCACCTTCACACCCCCGATTCCCTCCCTCCACCCTTAATACCAAATCCTTCGTTACTGAAATCCACAATCACGCTCGTTTCCTATTATTATATCTCCGATAGACTGCTCAGCTCTCTCTCGATTCTTCACTGCATCATTTACCTGGGCTTGCCCTGCACCTCGTCCGCGCTGCTTCTCTTCCCATATTTCCTCTCATTGTACCTTCCACGCCAAATTGCCCGCCACGCACTTTCTCACCACCGTCTTGACTGCGAACCACCACGACCAACAACAGCACCACCAACAAGAAATTTTCTCTACCGTGTCGCACTCATTCGCCCGCACCACTTCGATCGGCCTCGATAACGCCGCCGCCGTACGACACCCCATTAGACCCAACCCGACCTGAAAATCCCGACGCAAGCATCAATCCTTCTCGACAGTGCGAGGGAAGAGAGTGGAAGATTGCCCAGATGGATCACCCCATGCAAGATGCCCCGGCCGATGTGCTCGCTGATGCCAGGCGGACGCTCGAGGCATTAAAGAGCTCGGGGCTGTCGCGCGAAGTATTGTTGCAAATGTGGGAGGCCGGCGAAGACAGGACGCACCAGCTCCAACCCCAGCACCAGCTCCAACACCAACACCAGCAGACACCACAAGACGCCCCTATGGAGGATGCTTCCACACGAGGTTTGTTCCCTCCGCCCCAAACTGGGCGCTACTTTGGAAGCGAAACAGACGGGAAAAGGGGAGACCACTGCTAACTTCCCCTTTGTTCACTCAGCGATCTGCCATGGTCAAATAGGTCACCGACCGCGCATCTCCGTATCATCGACGAGCTCGGGTTCTTCCGGTCATGCCAGTATCTGGTCGATGGGCTCCGCTAACTCCAACGCTACCGTCGCAACGCATTACTCGCAAGCTTCCCAGGCTCCTTCAACGACCCAATGCGCACCACAGCCCGCTGTCAGCGCCCCGGGCAATCTCCCTCAGGTAGCAAGCGCGCAAACAGGATGGGGTCCCGGCCGTTTCAACTTCTACTGGTGCACCTCCTGCGAGACACGATTCAAGCGCAAGTACGACTGGAAACGCCATGAGGAAGAGTTCCACGAGCGTTGGAAGAAGTACCCCTGCCCTGAGCCTGGCTGCAACAGAAGTTTCTGGGGGGCAAACACCTTCAATCAGCATCACAAGGCCTCGCACGGCTGCAAGACGTGCCCCCATTCCGAAAAGGTTGTCAAATATCTCAAGAGGAGAAAATACTGGGCTTGTGGCTTCTGCTCAGCTCTTCACCCTTCAAGAGAACGCCACGTTGAGCATGTTGCCAGGCATTTTGAGTCGGGAAAGACAAAGTCGGACTGGATGCACTCGAGAGTCATCTACGGTCTTCTTCACCAGCCTCTGATCCACGAAGCCTGGAAAGACGTCCTCATGTCCAAGGCAAATGAGTTCAGCGGACGCCAGCCAAACTTCAGCTGGAATCCCACACAGACCGGCCGTGCTCAGGGCTTCATGGAGAATGAGAGCCCAGGCCAACTCCAGGACCTGCTCGAGTTCTTTTCCGGCTCCAGTGCCGAGGCCGAGTCTATCGTCTCCATTGCCTATAAGCTTGCCGATCTCGTTTTCCTACCCGTTCCAGCATCGCCGCCGATGCAGTATTCTCAATGTTATGCCCCTCCTCCTTCCGCCCTTCCGCAACAATACCCGCCTCAGCCTCTCCTCCCTCCTCCTTCGATACCCTCCCAGACTCTGCCGACCCAGTCTCCTCAGCCTCCTGTACTGGCTTCGCAAGACTCGTCACCGTCGCCATTCATGGATCAAATGAGGGCCCAATCGATGATGCCACAGCAAATGTTCCACACGCCGCAGCCGCGTGCCAATACCGAGCCTCTACGCCGAGCATCTCTGGATAGGGAGCTCCCTCCGCCACCACAAGAAAACCAACCAATGAACTTCCAATATATGCCCGAGAACATGGTTTCGTTCGAGGACTGGGAGAGCTTTTCCAGCACCGTCGTGGACGAGAACGCACCACAACCGACGCCAATGTCGACAGAATGGCCGATGGTGCCTGTACAATACTATAACGCCCCTGTAGGGCCATGATTCCCTCCATTTCTTTGCAACTCAAGAAAGTCAACATTTCCTTTGTCACATGTCGCATGTATTGCTGCTAGCATTGTCCGCTGGCCAATCAATATAGTATATAATGGTAATCACCTCGTGGGGGACCAGACTCGATGGGTTCGAATCATCATTTGTTTAGGCCACGGATTCGGGCAAAAAAAACGGAACGGACATGGTACAGGACAGGAACATGAGTTTGGCAAAGGGAAGGCCAGCACAAGAGGGGGAGGCGTCACTCACGAAAGAGGTGTTCCATTATGGTTGATGGTCAAATGTCAAAATGCGATGGATAGAATCAAACCAAATACGCATTGCATTGTGCCCTGATCTTTCTTACATCTCAATCATGGAACTATGGGCCTAAGTATATCAGCACCGCACAAATAATGCCTTCAGCATTTGCGATGAACAGAGAACTCGGACAAACCTGCGGCCGTAGCCGTCAACATCCAATCGACCTGAATTGGGCGGGTTTTGAGCATTCTATCACCCCGCAGCACGCACAACACGGGTTGCTCTGCATCGGTTGATATCGTTCCACCCATTAGTCATGAACCTGGCTAGTGCTCCTGCTCTGGAGTCATGCCCGTAGAAGAGCACCACCGTCTAGTAGCGTCCTACTCATGTCATCGGGATGCGACACTCTCACAGCCTCACTGTTGAAGCGCATGGTGCACGATACACTGGTAGAATGCTGTCGTACGACCCGACGGTCCGTATGTTGTCGGTATGGAATGGCGGGTGTGACTCGACTCGGGCCAAGGATGCTGATCTACTTATGCAATTGTGGGAGGCGGCGGGAAGCAAAGACTGAACGTTGGAAACAGTGATCATGCAAGAAGACTTCAGGGTTCTACTTGCACCTGCGCAGCAGGCATCTAGGCGAATGCTGTTCCGAAGCGAAACCCAGGTTTGGGTTTCCGCGAAAAGTTTTCGACTTTTGCAGTCTGCTTTGCGGACTACTTTCATCACATTCATCTGCTATTAAGACGGGTTTGCTGCTGTGTTTGCTTCCACGTCCATTACAGGCGCAGCGTCCAGCTGCACCAGAACTGGCCCATCATCCTGAAACTCATGACGGTCCGTGACGCCCCACGGAAAAACCTTTTGTTCAGCCAGCACGGTTCTTTGACACCCCACAAGGACTTCCTTGGATTGGTCCCTTGGACAACATAATATATTGAGTTGACTAAAGTTGACGTTGAGTTTGCAGTGTTTGTCAACAGGAGGCGTATAGATGTGTGCAAATCTTGTACCCTCACTGTGACCGAAACGTCCAAACGATTGGCGCCAAAAACAAGCCAGCTGCGGTCGTGGGGATGGCAGGCGAGCTCTGCATCACTATCGCACCTGCGGCGGCTCCAGCTCGTAATGGATGCTGTCTTCGGCGTTGGGTGGTTCAAGGCGACGGACGACCAGGGCCCTCGAACTCCGTGTGGGCGGTGTCCAAGACCGGCGGTGCTGGCGAGGTCTTCGATGTTGCCGAGGCGGAGCAGACTCCGGTGCGGAATTTGTAGCATAGTAGAGTGCCTCGTCAACGGCTTTTCTTTGGTTGTGTTTCTGAGGGATCTGAGACTTGGGCGAAAGCCACGACACGTGCCAGACTCGATTCAGCTAATGCGCGTTTTTGTACGTAGTGGCGGTACCATATGAGAACCTTGATGGGTGTAGCTGGCCATGGCACGGCGCATCCGGCGAATTGATATCTTCTTGACCGGCACCGCAGCCAATTTGTGGCTGTTTGATCTCCCATGTTGTTTGTTTATGAGTAGTGCAGTATCACTTCTTTTGTGACCTTTAGCCCATTTGCTCTGGGTGGCATCAGACAAGCCCGCCAAAGTTCTCATTCCTCGTCGTACCCTCACGTGCCACCACCCCCTTAACCCCTTGTCCCGTGTTGTCACGACTCAATAGGTCCTGGCTGCTTGGCGTCGCGTTCGACATGCGACTTGTCGAAGATATAAGACCTGGCTTCTCCATAACGGTCTTTCATGCCCGCTCTGAAAAGCTTCTCGAGATTCGCGTACAGGTAGGAAGCTTGAGACGCCCCTGTCTGGAGGGCTAGGGGATGCTTGGAGTTCGCTACCGAACATGACTCTAGTAAATTCTGTGCTTGCTCTCTCTTCATGCCTCAGTATTCAATAGTGTCTGATACAAAAGCTGTTGCTTTCTTTTACTGTTGTTTGGTCTGGTAATGTACCTAGCGGTGGCCGAGGGTATCAATATGGAGGGTTAAAAAACCGATGCAAAGGCAGAGGAATCATACTAGAACGGTTCTAGCCAAACGGTTCTCCTCGCGTTACATACCATGACCGGGCTTTCCAGCTCATACTCGCATTTTCCTATTTCAAGGGTGCACCGTGATATTGAGACCGACTCTCTGTTATCAAGAAGTAGGCACCTGGTGCATATCTCATAACGGGTAAGACGACTTGTAACAAAGAATACACAAAGATAAACACACAACTAGATAAGTATAATTACGCAAGATACCCTCCATTCTGAGTAAAAGACAAAATATGAAGCATCTGACGGAGTGAGTGAAGTAACCACTGGACAAAGGTGAGCTCAAGGTGATTGATATCTCGCGTGATATGCGCCCACTTCCATTACGGAGACATGACTTCTACATGAGAAGACCTCGAGCACTAGAAATATAGTGTACATCTTCTGCGTGTAATAATGGATTTACACTGTGTGGTGTTGGGCCATTACTTACAGTATTTATAATTTACTGTGGGCTACCTGAAGGCCATCTACCGGCTTTTGCTACCACGAAGGTCCTTCTCCAGGAGCCCATATTGAGCATTCTCTGTTAACATCTTTGTGATTATTCTGCGGGTTGCCTTCTATCTGATTTCCACATTGGAGTATTCCAAATGAATGCAACAAGTGAATTAAACACATACCACAACGTAGAAGGTGCCAGAAAAATGCCAGCGATAATCAGGAGAAATGGGCCAGATAAGAGAGATGTCATTCAGGGGCTAAGAAATTGGTTGGCAAAGGGGACAAAGGGGACTGCTTTCATTGGGGGAAAGCTGTATTTGTTTTCATCTACCCATAGTTATGGCAGCACGACCACATTCAAACAAGTTGCCACTATGTGTGTGTGTGTGTTTGTGTTTTCATAAGATGCCTTCGCTTTAGTGTATTCCCGGTTGCCTTCATTTAATTCATTTCACATGTCGACCCAGACTTTCCCTCTGCCAACACGGCCGCCGAGGGCCTTCACCCCTCAGTATCCCTCGACAAAACGCCATTGTCTCTAATTCTTTGCAATTCCTCTGATACCACAAAATCCTCGAGCAGGGCGTCGGGTGTGCCATTACTCATCATGGAGCGCGCGTCGAGCTTTCTCTCTCTTTAAATAGCCTGAGACTTTCAGTGTAGAGGCGGCGGGGGAGATCGTTTCTCAACTGAGCTATTTGAGCGCTATATCCGCATAGACAGCAGCTTTACACCCAAGATTGCTGCGAACACTACCGATTCATTGATATGTTGGGTGGATGAGGGCTTCTTCGACATTATAGGGGACAATTACGGGGATTCTCGCCCCGATGGGGGCATTGCTGTCATCACCAACCTGTGTACGTTCTCGGGGGAATTTCTGGGTGTTTGGGACCAGATCCCTCGCGACCAACCGGACAAAGACAACCTGATTCAACCGCTTGATAAGCTCGTTCAGCTGTGAGTCCCTACGGACTTTGGCCCCGGAGCTGTCTCTCTGATTTGTCCACTTTTCGACCATTCATAAGAATTAATACAGAATGTTCTGCCTGGCACGGTTTCGCGAACCTGGAGATTGATGCCCAATTCTGGACCAGGACCCCCTTCTTCCACGGCAATTTCCAGAAGCACTGGCAAGGTGAATAATATGGTCTAGACCTAGGTCGAAGACAGTCTATTTACGTTGAAAATATAGACATCGACAGCAACATCGATAGCCGTGAAATGAGTCGAGCCGAGTGAACAAACAAGAATGCCTTCGTCGCTCGATTGCCCACCTGCTTTAAATGGAAGCGAAAACGACAGCGAATGTTTCCGTGTGAGAACCGAGAGCTCCAAGATGTCAGAGCGAGACTCGAAGTCCTTACAACAAAAAGGCTCTGGAAATCATGGCCCGTTGGGGGAGCAGTATTTACGCGGTCGTGTAGCGAGACAAACCACTCTGGCCTCGTGCTGTACTTAATAACGGGCGATTCAATATCCGTCTGAAGCCATGGATATCATGCAGGCGGGACATTTCTACCGCAAGACCACTAAGAGCGACCTGAGCATTACGACGGAAGTGATATGTCGTCTGGGAGCAACAGCTCACGAAAGTGGTGGCGCATGTGAATACTTGTGTAGACGAGCACTCTGGAGAAGAAGGCGGCAAAAGCGATGGAATAAATCAAGATAGTGAATAAGAACAACGAAGGAAAATTGTCAATCGCCCTCCAGACGATGTCCGAGGCGAAGAGTGGTGCTTTGGTGCTGATGACACGGTGACCGAGCCGCTTGCTGAGAATTAATGAGACCAAAAAGACCCAAGGAGACTCGTTGAAAAATTTAGAAGAGGTACGAAAAATGAGGACCTGGATCATGGATCTGCGAAACAAATTGAGGAGACCAAGGAAACTGGCCGCATGAATTAGATCAAGGCGGACGCAGTCGAGTGTGCTGGGAAAACTGAGGTGTCGGCATTAAAGGACAAGAACATGAGCCTTGGTTTTTTGACAGAGAAAATGGCCAAACCACCGAGAGTGACACTTATGCCTGGATGTGTTGTATTAAGATACAACAAGTTACATCTGATACGCGGTCAGATCAAACTCTGATAGACGGGGGGGACCAAGAGACTACTCCCCCAGAAATTTACCCCACCTCTCGTGACCTCCCACCTTACTCCACGCTTAGTACACTATCTCCAACATCCCCCAGCAGCCTAGCATGCTGACGCATCCCCGCTTACAAGCGGAACTCGGTATGTGCTCCCAAGGTCTTTTACCCCGGATTGGCTCCTGGGGTTGTGCTTCGTGTCTCGTTCGTCCATCTTCACCAACGCACCCACACCACCTATTCCCTGCTCTGATAACCAGGGGGGCTCATTGATCTCCGCAGGACGTGCCGTTCACCCTCTATACCTTGGATCCGAGTCCCTCAGACGATAGCAGCCAGCCATTCGGAACTCAGACCGGTGTTTGCCGGGTGCGAGGAGTCTTGATACTGTGAGTGTCCGATACGACATGGCTTGATGATCCAGGGGAGTACTACGGATACTTAACTGAGGTTAAGATGAACATGCCTCCCCCACACACGGCCGAGCACGAAGTCGAGATTCAACCTCTTCTTCAGAGAGTCGATGGTTACACTTACAGTACCAGGGCCGCAATGGCATCCAAAGATGTCGAGATCAGCGCCGTGGCCCCGGATACGAAGACCAACGCCAGTGATGCTGACCTGGCTGAGGCTATCCGCCTCGAGCATAGCCTGACCTTCTCCCAGGCCGTCAAACTCTACCCCGCTGCCATTGGATGGTCCGCCTTTGTATCTCTCGGGGTCATCATGCTAGCATTTGATCCCCAACTACTGGGGAACCTCTACGCCACACCTCAATTCCAACGAGACTTTGGTTATAAATATGAGGGTTCTGTAAGTCGCCTCTCTTCATTGCTGCCCATCAAAACTAATCGGTAATAGTACATCATCAGTATGCATTTATTCAAAGATGAACCCCGTTGGCTAACAGTATTGATATATCTCTCCAGGCGCCGCATGGCAAACTGGACTCTCCATGGGCAACCCGGTAGGCCAAGTCGTTGGCGCCCTTTTCGCAGCTTATCCCATGGACAGGCTCGGCCGGAAGCTGACCTTCGCCGTCTGTGTGATCCTGACCGCTGGCATCGTATTCATCCAGTTCTTCGCACGTTCCTTGCCCGTCCTACTGGTAGGCGAGCTACTCGGCGGCCTCGTCCTGGGAATGTACGTTGTCATCGCCCCGGCCTACGCCTCTGAAGTCTGTCCTACGGCTCTCCGTGGCCATTTGACGTCCTACGTCAACCTATGCTTCGTCATGGGCCAACTGTTAGCCAACGGTGTGACGGCGGGGACTTCGAAGCTCAACACCCACTGGGCGTACTCACTCCCATTCGGATTACAATGGCTCTGGATCCTCGTCATTCTACCCGGCCTGCTCTTCGTACCAGAAAGTCCTTGGTGGCTGGTCCGCAAAGAGAGAATGGATGAAGCGAAAATGAGTCTCCGCCGTCTGGCTTCCAAAAAGGTCAACGTCGCCGCCTCTTTGGCCTTCATCGTTGAGACCGACAGGCTCGAGCAGGAGCTGGAGGCAGGTAGCACGTATAGGGACTGTCTGAAAGGCGTCAACTTGAGACGGACGGAAATTTCTGTCGGAGTCTACTGCACTCAGGTTCTCAGTGGCATCTATCTCATCAACTACGGCACGTACTTTTTCAGCAGGCCGGCTTGCCCACCGAGAAGGCGTTTGATATGGCGATTGGGTTTCTTGGTACGTCATTAAAACTATTCCTTACGATTACAAGCAGTGACTGATTCTTGCAGCTGTCGGATTTCTCGGCACTGTCATGTCTTGGTATTTCTTGATTCATTACGGCAGGAGAACTATCTACATCACGGGCCTAGCCGCCCTGGTGGTCTTGCAGCTTCTCATCGGCATCCTTGATTGTGTCCCAGGACGCCCGAAGGGCGTGGCTTGGGCGGAGTCGTCCCTGATGCTCATTTGGAATTTTGCCTACGATCTATCCGTCGGACCCATCTGCTTCGTCCTCATCTCCGAAGCCTCCGCCACCAGAGTGCGTTCCAAGACGATCGCTCTTGCCACTGCCGCTCAGGGAGTCCTCGGTATCATCATGACTGTCGCAATACCGTACATGATCAACCCGGATGAGGCTAATATGCAAGGAAAGCTTGGGTTCTTCTTTGGAGGCCTGGCCACTCTGTGCTTCATCTGGGCATGGGTTCGCGTCCCGGAAACAATGGGGCGCACATATGAAGAGCTAGACATTTTGTTCGAACAGCGAGTCCCGGCACGCAAGTTCAAGGATTACGCTGTTGAGGGTATACCGTCCCCTAATGATTAGCATCTGTAAAGGAGCAGTGGCTTCACAAGCGTACGGGAATTTGCTGTCAGTAGGAGGGTATTGATATTAGCCCTTGAGACTATCAAGGCCCCTGGAACCGCTACAATTCTAAATGCGGATGCGTGTTGCCCAACTCCAATCTGCACCACCAATAATCATCTGTCAAAACTCCATCATCTCCTATCCTGGAACAACGACCTCAGTCCTAAATGCATTGCAACTCCACCCCCTCCCCCGTCAGTGGGATCCAAGTGAAGCATGCATCATGACTTGTCTTCAGTCACACCAATTTCATATCCTATAAGTACTTCGGTGCTCGTGCCTTCCCAGCCGCGAGTTCCGGCAGCCGAAAGCATGAAGCGACATGTCCGGTCAATGTAGAGGGAAGATATGACACCGGCTCGTGGAGGACCGGGAATAATGAGAAAAGGAACTGTCGAGTGCTTGAAGGCCCGCGTGTCTTTGAGGTCGTACAACCGAAGGATGTCATGCGAGGCGCTGTGTGTATGTTAGATCTGATGTCCGGATTCGGTTCATTCTTCCAGTAACTTACCAGACTAAATGCCGACCATTCGGCATCGCTCGGACGGCGCTCACGGCGCCACTGCCGGCAGGGAACTTGAGGGTTCGTTCCGGCGACCAGCCGCTTCTAGCTTTATGAATGTTGTACTCTTCGACTGTTCCATTTCGTCTACCGGCGTAGATCCAGTTGCCATCCGGACTCCAGCAAGCGCCCATGCACCAAGGAGGCACACCCCGCTGGTTGCTGATCCTGGCTACAGGGTCTTGCACACGCCGATCCCACAATCGAATTGTGCCATCAATGGCCGCGGAGAAGAAGATTGTATCGGCTGACTGAGTGGGGTCCATAGCTGGGGCGGCAGGCTCTGACACAAACACCATGGATGGTGATCCGGGTACCGGGTCATCGGCCTGCTCATCGGGCACTGAAGGGATATCGGGAAAGTCGGGAACGGATGGCTGTGCTCCAGCATCATTCGGGCCGTCCTGTGCTGAGGGACCATCCGTCGCAGCGGCATCCACAGCAGGCCCTGCAGGCTGGTGTCTTGAAGCCTCTGGGCTGCTGCTTCCTGGATGTTGCACCGCTGGCGCCGAGGTTGAGTCGGCGTTGAATGCATTCGTCATGTCGATGTCGGCAGAGTGGTCCATACCGCCATCCTGCCCAGAGCCATCATGGAGGGGGGGCATTCCCATGTCACCCATGGCTCTCGAGAACTCATCATCCTCATCGCCGCCATAATTGCCCGCGACATTGTCGCCGAAAAGAGACCCAGTATCACTACCACCAAAGAGCGACTCATGTGCGGGCGATGCTTGTCCCTCAGTGACCTCACCAGAGGTAGCAGGTGCCTGAGCGTCAGCACCGTTGGTAACTCCTGCAGTGCTATTATGTAAAGGCTTGTCATTGTTCGAAGTGAAAGTTGCGTCGAACTTGATGTCCTCCTCCATTGCCTCGGCAGGAATGGGAGCCCCATTGACAGGACGGAGCTCAATGGCAGAAATCTGGCCTCCACTGCCATCAAACGATCGCTTCACGCCTCCCGTATTGAGGTCCCAGTCGTAAACATTCTTGTCCCAACTGCCGCTCAACACGCTCTTTTCGTCTTGTGCTAATGTCAAGACACTCACGGCATTGGTATGTTGCTGCAAGCAAGTGATGCGCTTTCCTTCATCATGTCTAACGCTCTGGAGGTTAATGCCGCCGGACTCCAAACCAGACAGAAGCCACAAAGCTTGCGAGTGAACGGCTAAGGAGTATACGGGCGACAGCACATGCTCCTCGTTCCCTCTAGGGTTTGGCGGGCCCGGCTCTTCGTTCTCCCAGTATGACATTAGAATACCCGCCTTGACGACACTATCGACAAAGGGGTGCCTTTGCGCAACTGTCAGGAGCTGTTTGCCATTAATTGTGCCCGGACCGTCATATTTCCGGATGTAGCCGTCAGAGCCTCCTGTCATCCAGTATCGAAGATCGGGCGTGATGGCAATGGCGTTAACGCTCGTAGCCTGCGGGGCGGCCATCGTAGGCACGATATCGTACAGTCGGGCTCTGACAGCTTCTGGTCGTACGGTTGGGAATAGGCTCGAGAAGGGTATTGGTGATTTGCCTTTCCCCTCTGGAGATGCCCCCGCGCCAACCGAATTAGCTCTGGAAGGCTCTCTTCCGTCCCTTGTCACTGTCTCGTCGCCCTTTTCTTGCGCATCATCCCCTGTTTCTTCGCGATCGTTATCCTCCTGATCATCGTCGTTTTCTTCATCATCGTTTTCAATTTCTCCTTCGGCATCGTCTACGTCCTCCATGACCTCGTCCTGATCATTTTGATCGTTTTGATCATTTTCGGAGCTCGCGTTGGAATCTGAGATGTTGTAGCACATTAGCAGAGGTACGAAGGAGAGCAGGGAGTGCACGCGTACCTCTATCATCGTCATCCATGGTGAGGGTCTAATAGATAATAGTTGGACGGCTAGCTATGGGATTGCAGTCCGGGAGGCAGGATCGCGCGATGCGTTTCGGAGGGGTCGCGACGTTGGCGGCTTTGCGCGCAGGCTAAGGGTGGAAGTTCTGCTCTGGTTGAGGTCAAGTGTTGCAGTGGAAACATTCGAGAGTCGCACGATCCCAATCGAACCCAAAGTAAAGCTCATGGGGGGGGGTGTTAGCAGCAATGGGCTGTTGAAGATGGATAGTGGTAGAAGCTGATGATGCTAGCAACTTCGCCTGGAATCGTCGCGAAAGCTGGCAGTCGCGACGTGACTGGCAACACTGCCCGGCAGCACTGAGCCACCTCAGCGGGGTCGCTGGCTCTGAGTGCCCACTTGACCCTGCGCTGTGCACCGCGCAGGGCGGTTTAGCTTTCTGCTCCCTTAGGTACAGTGGGGAGAACGACAAAGATACAGAACCCAGGTACGCTAGCATCCCCAAGGATTGTACCTATTCTCCGCGAAAGCGGCCCCAGAGCCGAAACATTCACTAACGATTCCGGAATGAGTGTCCGGTCCGGTTGAACTTCGGGTGCCATGCGGAAGCGACGCCGGTCTTACCGGAGCCCAGGCGACATCACTTCCGTTGTGCTCCTCCAACATCCATCCTTCTTCAACTTGGTAACCCTCCGGTCATCAATACATTCATCAATGAATGGTTCCCCGGTTAGAATTCTTTCCTCATTATATCAAGCATGGCTCTCTGGTTCAGGAACTCTCGGCCCCGCGCCACTGTTAGAGCAGGGTTGCCATGGGCAGGACGATAATCAAGGCGTCAATGCTGTAAGCTTCTAACAGCAAGCAGCTTAGGCATCCGAGCCTGGAATTGCGGTCATTGGTTTGATCAGATGTAGTTACATTCGGCCGAGGTGCTGCTTTGGCTGTTATTTGACCGCGGACTGATTGGGCTGGATAACAAGGCCATCTGGAATTTCATGTCGTCCTCATGTTTGCATGGCCTCGCCAACCATCACAACTTTGACCGGATCTCAAAATTTCTCCCTTTGAGCAACGCAGGAGACGTCTCAACCTATACACGGCCCTCATAAGTCCATCTGCTCTTGGTTAGGCTGTTCTGTAGGCTGCCGACAACCGTTTTGATTTAGAAGCCGTGGTGTATGGAGCTCCATACTAGCCTAGAAAGAAGTAGAAATGGATGATTTACTCCCTTAGTTTACCATCCGCCATACAACCATCTTTGTTCGAAACTTACTATCCAGGCCTTCTGGCAATTCACATCCCACAACTTCTCACTACCTCATGCACACCCTTGCTAAAGAGCAGTTGCCTTTCCACGCATCTGTACCCTTAGTGAGTTTAACATCGCATCCCGTTTCTTCCTCTTTGCCACTTCTCACGCCAACACATTCAATTCTCAGTTCAACTTGGTTTGGCAGAAGACAAATCCCGACCGGACTAAGGCCATCATCTGGTCTCATACCCATCTGCGTGCTGGGATGAGTTAGCACGGTATACCCGTACTACCCCTATCAAAGGAGGTCATGGAGGAAGCTGGCGAAGTAGCAGGGGAAACCACCTCAATGCTGTCTAACGTAACAAAGACGCCTATCTTGAGATTCAGTATTAACTCCTGCGCCATGAAGGCCTCCAGTTCATATGCAAGGTAGCCCAGGATTACAGATCCACCCTATGATAAGAATTCACCGAGACACGCGTATATACTGATTTAAGTGGCTTTGTAATACTAAAAGAATACCTGTTCTGTCAAGAGATTATAAAGTCTCCATCCGCGGAGCAAATAGCATCCACCTCGGCGTCGTAGGCTACTCATTTCCCGGCTGTATGCGCCTGGTAACTCGTCAACGGGCCCGCCTCCCAGCGTTTGATACCCGTCATCACCGTTGCCCTACTACCTATTTCAGGCAACTTAAAGATACGGCACATCGTGACCTTGGTGAATGGGCGCTAATATAAGTTCATTGACAGCCTGATGACCCCGCCTCCCTTTGATATGGAGATCCTCGGTTCCCGGATCACCGCGAGCATGAGTCTGAAGCAGAGGACAAAGGACGAGTAGTACTAGCTCTGAGAGTTCATTGGTGCAATTTTGACCATTTTTTCAGGTGTTTGTTCAACAAATACCGGGCCATATGCTCGAACAACGTTGATCTCCCAGCATCAATTCCTCACTCTACCTCCTACGGACACATCAGCCCGTTACGCTGGAATTCATCGATCTGCGTCCATGCATTTTCATTTCCAGGGCGGCATACCAAGGCACATAGCGCTTAGAGAAATTCTCGGCGAGTCATAGATTCTGGCGCTCCAGCGGATGGTCACCAAAGAGTTGGTCATTATACAGGGTCTACCGGGGGTGGGCAACACGCACATATCTACGACGACGCTCAAAGTGTTGCCACACATACAACCATCTAACGCGCCAGTCACCGCGACAGGGCAGAAGAACGGTGACTTCGATGAACTACTCATAAACTGCCACAAATTCGGCGTTAGCATCGTCCATCTCGATGACCAGATCGAAGGCGAGACAGCCACCGACAGGACTCTACCTACTTTTCGTGGTGCAAAGATGGATCACAGAAACGCCTCGGCTTTTTAAAAGATCGCAGGCAAAGCTTCTCTTGAACGGTTGCTTCTCCTCCTTATCTGAAGCTAGTATTTTCTGACTAATTCCGGGAGGTTGAACGGATCAGTGGTGAGGTGAAGATGTCAAGTCTATTGAGGGACAAATGGTCCAACGTCCGCTCGGGCCGCGGCTTAGTGACCACGCACTCTCCATAGAGCCTCATCGAAGCGCTCATAACCCAATCAATGGCGCCGCGGGTTCCGAGGTGTTGCCCCAGCCCATATCGGGCGAGGGCGTTGCGGCTTATGACAGAAAGGAGCAGCTGGTAGGCAAGCCCACTTTGGTCTCAGAATAGAACAGTATACGAGCCAACGGACGCAACGCTAAGTTCAGGCGACAACTCTCTAGACAATCAACTCCCCGGTTTAAACACAAATCTTTGGGTATAGGTCTAAACACTACGATGTCGTCTACCAGCACCTCGGGCGTTGTTACATCGCCTCGACGAAGCTAGTTCTTTGTACCGCCTTCATGCAGAACAACGACGTCATCAAAGAGCTCAACGTGATCCAATGGCAGGAGAAGGTCGACAACGTCCCAAATCAAGGGTCCGCATCATCGGGTACATGGCAGCAAACCTCACAAAGTACCGTGTGCTCATCGTTGCGATGCAGCCATGGGTCATGATAATCGAAAAAGCCGTCAAGACTTGCGAGGCAGATATCCCCACCGCCTTGTTCCCTTCCTTGCAGTAGATCATTCCGGTAGACAACCACATGCGGTTCGCACTTCTGAAGCCGAGAAAGCCCCTCTTCAGCCTGAACGCAATGTTCAGGCCGTGAATGGATACAAGGGCAAGAAGTACAGCATCATCGTCCTCTTCTCCATCACTCCAAGTCCCGAAGGCCGAAGCAAGTCGGACGAGGGTTTTCTTAAGGACTTGAGGCGTGCAAATGTTGCGCACAGTCGATACCAGTGCCTACTCAGTCTGGGCAACATGTAGAATCTTTGAGCCTCGCCGACCCAGTCCATCTGAAGCGAGGTGTTGAATATAATGACAGCTTCAACCCAACCTACAGCTACATCCCCGCTTTGTGCAAGGCGCGTAATAGGGAGATTCGCGCCCGGTAGCCGGATTATTATGAGAAGTGAGAAGTCCGCAAGCAAGGGAGTTTATAGGGTACGCTGACGACGGACTGGCACTCAAGGATCGAGTTATGATCAAAAATACCACGGGTAATATGGCTTTTTTCAGTTTCTGATGGCGACTATTTACTGACTTGAGACCCCAGTGATCTTTGCAAGCCGGTGCTCAGTGATACGCTTACGGACAGATCCGCCACTAGCAGTACGCTGACGTTCCTGATTTCTCTATTGCGAGCAAGTTCTCCGTGATGTCTACTGAAGAGGAGCTCGAATACCTACGAGACCCATGAAGCTCCTAGGAATGACGGACAGCGTACATTGCGTACTTCGCAGGTTGGATGGGAAGGATTGACGTTAAGTACATCATGGCCGGCACGCAGGCGATTCTGGCTGGATTGGAGAAGACGGAAATACGATGAGACGTTGATACGCGCATGATCGGAACCGAGATAAGTTACCTGGCCACTGGAGTAGACCCGGGCTTCGAAAGATGTAATGGGAAATGTAAGCAAGCAAGTCAGCCCGCATGGTTTATTACTGAGAACTTACAAACTCGGCGATGAATGTCAGAAACAGTCGGCTGAGCAAAGACATAACTGGCCTAAGATACACCGTCTCCTTGGACATGGTCCAATCGATCCTTTCCCGAGGTCGAACATTTGATTCAGGCGAGATTAGAGAGTCGAACGACGATCATAGCACAGTATTATAATTCTACGCAAAGGGTATGAATATAATAAGATGGCTCTCGGACAGGTGGTGTTTCTCCTGGGAAACAGTTCCCCGTTGTCCTTATCGATAGCTTATCGTGCGTGATGCTGCTGCTGCCTCAGTTCTCAGTTCCAAACGTTTTGGTCCCTTTTCTCTTGCCTCAGGCCATGACAGCAACTCATCGGGCGTCCAACCCAAGGTGTGAAAATCAAGCAACCAGTCAGTGCGTGACCATTACCTGCACCCCCCTGCCCCCCCCCCCCC
>JAIMZG010001626.1:0-16820 GCA_020466075.1 Colletotrichum coccodes
CGATGCCCCCCCGTGGTGCTCCTCGCGCCGGCGATGCCCCCCGTGGTGCTCCCCGCGCCGGCGGTGCCCCCCGTGGCGGTCGTCGTGAGGGTGGTGCGCAGATCAACACCAAGGATGAGTCTGCGTTCCCCAGCCTCGGCGGCAAATAAATGCCCACGCCACCCATCACCTATATCCGCCCACATATAGGCATGAATGTGCTCCGACACATGTTTCCGCTCTAGTCAACGACGGAGAACGGAAGGGAAGGACCAGTTTTCGGGGAAATATGCAGAAGGATGGTTGCGTCATGGTTTCCGAGGACTGGGCCGGCTGATTTCTGGTCGTTGCACGATAAATGAAAGGCTTTTTTCATCTAGGTACTCACGGACGGTATCGTTCAAAAAAGTCAAAATGGTCTCTTTTGCATGGTTTCTTGTTTTTTTTATTAAAAAAAAGGTCTCTGGCCCGTTGCAAATCGTGTGGTATATGGGCGTATGCGAGAAGGTTTGGCTTATGCATGACCGGACTGAAAGTAGACGGTTATTCATAGCAAGCTCTGCCTTCTAGCTGCCCGAGACTGGTGCCCTGGCCTCTGGTTTTCGACGTTGTCGCGCTTGCAACTCTGCTACTTCTGCCTCCTGCTCTCTACACCAGCCGTGGCTTGACTCAAATTTGAGACCATGTGACAAAACGATAGGTCGACGATGGCTCGTAACCTGTACCTAAGCTGTATTTACCGGGGACCATGCATCCTCTGTCCCCCGGGGGTTCGGAAGAGAATGGAATATGTCTGGTAACTAGACTACGATTCGCTATCCTCGCACTGCAGACGCCTACGCCTGATATAGGCGGAGAGCATGATGTCTGGTAGGTGTGTACCTGCCTTCACGAAGCACCCGGCCGCCGCTCAAGTTGGGTTGCTAAGGTGTCTATGTGATAAGCTGTTCGCCAGCAGCTATCAATGACAGATTATCCGAGAAATGTCGGTAGTCCATAGAATTTGGCATGGTCAAGAGAGCTTCGTTATTGTAGATCGATCGTTTGGCCAATCCGTCCCTACTCCATTTGCATGGTATCCACATCACAGCTTGGGCGGGTAGCGACCAAGAACTACAAGGCTTATGCTTATGCGGAGTGATCGATCACAAGACGAGACGCGGGTCACTGGCAACTGTCTCGATTGCTGGGAAGCCGAATATCCCCCGTGCGTTTTCGTCCGGACAAAAGACCAATGTTGGTGTTCGCGGTTGCCTTCATCATCGCTGGGTTCCTCTGCCACGGAACGGAACTACGCTTGATACGACGGTTTCTTTGACGCGGTAAGCTATTTTCCGTAGCCGCAATCGGAGACTGCTGGTAGTTGAACGAGCGGGTGTAGAGGGCTCCCTCGGCACTTGGGGCCGTCAGTTCATGGCGTCTCTTTTTCGGAGGTTCCGTTGACGATGAGCGAAACTCGTCTACTGCTGAGCGCCGGTTGCCCTCCATAGCTGGCAATACTATCTCGACCGTTTCCAGACCGCTCGCACTCATCCGTGCCTGCTGCCCTCTGCTGGTTCTCCAACGTATTACAGAATAGATGCCATGGAGAGGCGTCAGGGACCCTGCTAAGAGCGGCTGAACGAGAGAAGCGTCTTGTGTGTGTTGCCGCCGAGAAGGCGCAGCCGAACCGCAGCGAGGAACCCCTTTCTCGCGTGCGGCACCAAGGTCGCAATGCAGCATCGTCCGGCACACGGCGCGTCAAGGCCTACTGGCAACTTGGGCTTGGATGTGGCCTATATACCATAGGCAACTAGCCATACCTCAGGCCGTGGTCGCTACACAGTCGCGTTGTGCTGGTCAGAGTGTTCACTAATACCTGGCTGAAGGGATACGAAATGCGTCGTAGGCGCAACTCACATGTGAAGCAACGATTGGCTCGCATTATCCGAGGCCCGAATATCCTCGTTGGGAGTAGGCCTTGCTCGAATCCTCGGGGGCTGATGGTGCCGGCGTGCATGATGGTGCCGAATGTCGATGACGAGTTGGCCCGTGAAGTCGCTGGCACTCCTTCGAACTGGATGCTCCTGGTGGCCCCCGTCCCCTATCATCTCTCCCAGCACAGCTTTTGTCCAGCTCAGAAAAAGGAGGTCAAGTCCGAAAGTAGCCAAAGATGTAGTCTCGCGTAACGAATGCAAGTGACTATCTTGCTGTCGCGAAGGGCGGCGTTCTATCCTCGAGGCTTCTAGATCTTGTGACTGTTCCTTCACTGGTACCGAAAAGACCGGCGTGTTATCAAAGGGATCCATTCGCACGTAACAGCCGCGCTGGCTCACTTGAATGACGAAACAGGGGCCGTCGTAGCTGTCACAATAGAGCCGTCACAGAAGCTGCCGAAGAGGAGTTCTTCTAACCTTGAAGGTAATGCTCTCGTCAACTTTGAGTAGGTCAACACAGTCTAAGGGTTTTCTTTTGGGTAGGTACCATCGCCTGCGTGCTCGGAGCGCTGATGGAATGCCCACCGGCCCCGTGGTTGAGGTTGCCTATGCCGCCGCAGTCGCTCACAATGAGTTCGTCGACGGAATCGCCCAAAAGTGACTCGTCGGGATACCTGTGGTGATCCCAGCAATTGTATCTGGAACCGCGGCGTCGGCCGCACAGCACCATCCCCTCCACGCTTCACTTTCGTTGACACGACCACGATGAACAACTAGCCTCACAACGAACGCCTCAAAGACCTCGAGTCGCAAAACCCGGCTCCAATGAAAGGATGACGCATCACCAAGCAAAAACTCCTTCTCTAACACAAGGAACTTGGCCCCGAGGCCCCGTTGTTATGAAAAAGTAAAAACAACGTGGTTGAATAACCCAGCAATGGGATTGTTCCCACCCCTTTGTCCAAAGAGGCTCGAGGCCGAGGACCTGCCGACCGCAGCATGATATACGAGCTGACAGGGATTTGGGAATAGTATTTGAAAGACCGGGAATTCACCTGGTTCCTAACAGCGCTGAAGGCGCAACACACTCTCCCAGGACACACCCAACGTAGGCAGATACCGACACAGGGATCTCACCAACGTCAGCAGATCTCCTGGAGCGATATGCCTCACATCGCCTGCAACCCGGACGACCCGTCGGGCCCGTGGACCGCAGCAAACCCCTGCCGGATCTGCGCCGAAGCCCGCAAAGTCCGAGAGCGCCCTAGCCTCCTCCGCCGGCTCATACGCATCCCTAGCAAGCCCGATCCCTCCCCCCCTCCCTCCGTGTGTTGTGAATGCGGCAGCGCTGGCAGCGAGACAATCACCTTCAACGAACCTAACTGGAATCCGGACACAAGTGCTGAACGCTCCGTAGAAGAGCCCGTGGGCCCGACGGACGAGACCCGGGACGACGACGTCTTTGGCCAGCCGACACCCATCGGGCGGCCAATGAGGACATGGGCCAGGTTTCATCCTTTGGAGGACGACCCGGTTTTTGCCGCACCTGACGCTCATGAACTATCATGGGCTAAAGCTATCGCAAAGGCACATAGGCCCGAACGGGGCGCTTCAGATATGCTGGGGACGCTGCGGAGGCTGGCTGACCCTTTCATGCCGTCTCGCAGGCCAACACTGCCCTTAGCTTATCAGGAGCGCCGGAGGAGATCTCAGAAGCGGCGGCACCTAGCCACGAAGTTAAGACGGACAAGGAACGGAATCAAGACTCGACTCAGATCCTACGTGACCTTGGCGGCGAATGTCCTGGATTCCATTATCGAGCAGGACAAACCGGAGGAGACCTGGAGCCAAGTCCGCCACGGGTGAAGCGTGCGTAAGTAACTTGATACTGAAGACACAACACAGTAGTAAAAGAACGCTTGATAGGCTGTGTGACTCGACTAGTGAAATTGACCGTCCGGGAAAAGGCTTATTGAGGTTGGTGAGTATATTCGTTTCTTTGGGTGCTTTGGGGTCACTTTCTCGACGTCGAGCGAGTCACAAACAGAATAATGAAACATCGAAATGAGATATGTAGCAGGACATGTATTTTTCTTATTGCTTATTTCTCTGCAATCTTCATTCACTGCCTATTTCGGTAAAAGCGAGCAGCGTCAATACCTAAACTGGCAAAGAAGAGAATGGCATTGAAGGAGGCCATCATGTAAAAAGGCGCGCCGTGCGATACAGCATCGAACATGAAGCCCCCCAGTTTCGTAAGCAGCAGAATGGCCGCTCCTCCGAACCAGGAGTACATACCGGCAATGGAGCCCTTCAGTCGCACTCGCGACACGGCGTCCACACTGGCGTTATGCTGAAGCAATGGTGCAGACTCGGTAGGAGTCTCCATTGCCTCGGTCGATTCCTCAACCGTGTCGATAATCTGAGATTTGGGAATGTCTGCTGTCAGAACGCCGCGGCCGAGGAAACCCAGACTGCAGACAATAGCGCCGATCTGGCTGATGCCGATCAGGATTACGGTGAGGAAGATAACTGGGCTGCCGCCTCGACCGTCGATGTCTTTGTATTCCGGACTTTGCAGCTGAGGGAGGACGATATAGCCCACGATTCCGAACGCGGTAGCGATTAGGATGGGATAGTTGACCCGGCCACGTCTTCTGTTGAAGTAGCCAAACAACGGCGCGGCGAACAAACCGAAGAGCTGAGCAACACCAGTCAAAATAGACGAGAGAAGATAGGCTGCCCGGCACTCCTTCTTCAGTTCCGGTGAAGGGTCATGCGGGGACCCATGGCAGAACCCATTGCTAATGTAGTATGTGTTGATGTAGAGGGGGATGAAAAGCGAGATGGCGACTGTAGAGGCCCGGGCTACAAAGCCACCCAAGTATCCCAGGGCGATCTGGGAATCCGTGAAACCGAGAGTCACAGAATCTCGCAGCAGACGGAAGTATGGCAGGACCTTCTGCGGACTGTCAGTACGGTCTCTCGAGCTTGCGATGGAGTAACTTACCGGCCGTGTCGGGTGACCCGATCCACGCTCATCAGAGTCGTCCTCTGGGCCCGAGTTCGAGTTGAGACCCAAAAGCACACTCCAGCCCTTACCCTCCTCGCCCTTGAGGTTTCTCAAACCAAAGAAGACAAAGACCGCCACCACAAATGCCACTACTCCAACCACGTAGAAGCTGTCGGCGACAGCATCGGCGGAGGTAACGCCGTCGATCTCGCCGAATCGGGCTGGGAGCGGGAGGAACAAGGAGAGCGCAACCAGTGCGCCACATCCCGTGAACAGTCCGACATAACCCGCCAATGCAGAGGGTTTTCCGGCTTTCGCCTCTTCTCTATCGTTCGTCGTCGCCGCCTGCCCGCTTTCGCCCATGCCGTGGAACCGCGCCGGAGTAATGGTCATATCGGATTCGAGAGACATAGCCACGCTGTTTCGGGGGTTGTGGGCTGGCTTGTTCGCAGCGTCCGCGGAGCTGTCGGAATTGTTGCCGTCGTCTGTCAAAGAAGGCAAGATAGCCGTTACCATGGTGGCGCTAAGCATGAAGAATCAGCCCGGGTTCCCGCTCAAGATTTCGTTTGCCGTTACTTACGCCGCAGTCGCACCAACTGCGAAGAAGATGCGCGCCAGAAGTAGTTGCGGATACACATTCTTCGCCTGGACGAACAGTATCAGGGCCGCGCCAATGACGGCGTATCCAATGACGGCCACCCATCTCACGCCGAGCCGATCCGAGATCAGTCCCCAGACCGGACATGCGACGAGCGCAACGAGCTCATCGACGAAACCGAGAGTACCGACGATGTCGCCGACGCCATCCTTGACGCCAATTAGGTCGGTAATGACAAAGGATATGCTGCTGTTGAGGAAGACGAGGAAGGAAATAGAAAAGAGAGAAATGCCGAGGAGATATGTCACTGCTTGCAACGTAGTAGTCGCCTCGGAGAAGGGCAGGTAACGGGAGAGAACCGCCATGGCGAGAGTGTCAGGCGTAGTGGGCCTTGTGCTGAGCAATTGAGGTGATTCTCGTTTTTCCCGCAGACCACCGTCCGGTCCTAAGCTTACATCTCGCGGCGAGCGGAAGAGATACTAAGTAGGCGGTTAGTTGTGTTTGTTGTTGATCACAAGGGAGAAAGTATGTTGATGTGGGTAGCTGCGGTAGCGGGTGCTGGTGCGGGACGCCGCCGGGTGGGCATCATACACTTGAGCTCCCCTCCCCTACAACAACAACATGGCCGAACAGTCCGTATTACGTAAGCCCCGCACCAACACTCAGATGCCATCACCTCACTATTACGCACACGACCGGACACCCGACACAGTTTGGGCTCTGGGCCTGCTGACCTTGATTGCTGCACAGTAAGCGAGTTTAACGGGTTTCTCGTGTTTTGAAACTTGGCTCGAATCCTTGTGATAGTCGCGCGACTGGCTTTCATTCGCCTAACTGCATATCTCAAGATGTTCCAAGTTACCCCCGAGTAAGAAGAGGTATCAGCATGACGCCCAACGCCAGTGGCCAGGCATTTTTCACGACTCTGCCTCTGTAAATGCCAGTCTTAGAGTAATCCTGTTCGTTCCCCGACTCCGTTGCTTTCCCAAACCGTGATTTCTTGTTACCGGCATTTTCTGTTATCGTCCGTCGTCGTCCAGTCTACCATGACCAGAGCACCTTGTGGTGAAGCACCCGAGCTCCAAGTCGTTCGAACTCGAACGGAGTGACCCACGAATCGTTGGCCGGTAGTTTGGCAAAGACACTAGCTCCCTTCCATGTCACAACCTGCTCGTCCATGTCCCTCGCGCTTCTACTGACGAGAATGCGGTCGAAAAGGTCAGGCCGCCTTGCCTTAAGCTTCTCCTCAAGCACGACAGTAAATTGTGGCGTCTTCGATCCACCACCAACCACCATAATACTGCCTAGGTAGTCGCGTAACTTCTTGTCGTCTCCTTTGGCCGCGTTGTAAATGCTGGTAAGGATGGCAAGATCCAACGGCGCTGTAGGCAAGACACCGTCACGCTCGATTGCGATTGCCTTGGCACTGCGTGCAGAGGCGTCAACGAACATGCCGGCGGGTGGCTGTGCCGGCGTGGTACCGCTCGGTCCCGGAGTGCCACCATTCCTCACGGGAGGAGCCGGGCTGCCTCCATTGACACCCTCTTTGCTTCCACCGAACACAAAGGGAGCAGGCACTGGTGTGCTGACACCCTCCGGCGCCGGAGACGGCGCATTGGATCCGGACGGCGTGCCATTGATGCCGTTCTCGCCTCGCTTGAGAAAGTCGAATGGCTGCAGTTTCTCCTTCACCGGCGTCGACACATCATTCTGGGATTGCGTGAAGCCGTTGGCAGGTGCAGGGTTAAGTGATGGCTTGACGAGAGCTAGAATGCCAAATTGAGCCGCTGATGTCGGGTCGTCAGGTATGTCCACATCGTAGGCATTGTAAGACCGCTCTAGAAGCTTTCGCCGGCCCCGCAGCTTGCTGCTGTTGTCGAAAATGGCTGGTTCGTAAAAGCCCATAGGGGCGAGAATGACTTCATCATAAGTCTTGAATTGATACTTGTGCGTCGGCTGGTTCGGGGCTCGCAAATGGAACTGATACAGTTGAACAGAAATGTCCGCTTGCGACATCGTACAGTGCTTCATCTTCAGCTCTTCGGCTAGCAAAAAGTCGTAGCGTCTCCGAAGGTTGATGTCCTGGTAGGGGAAGTTGTCGTAGAGCAGCATTTTGATAAAAGTCTCTGTCACATCGTACCCACCATATTTCAAGTTGATCCGGGAGTCTTCAACACATAGCCCATCCTCGACACATGTGATGGAGGTTTTTTGTGCCCCAACATCAACGACGCAGGCCTGAGTGTATCCCGCTCCGAATGTAGCAGCCATGCTTTCTTGGATAAAGCATATTCGGTTGAATTCGAACCATGTCATGCACGATCTGAGGACTTGCTCGACGTACTTCTTGTCGTATAGATCAGGAATGACGAAGACGCAACTGTACTGCCTCCACGTGCTGTTCTTGGTCAGGCCAAGCTCCTGTCTGATTGCCTTGTCAAGCAGGGTCTCAAAGTCGTCGAAAAGGTGTTCAGCGTTCAGATAGTCGTCCTCGTTTAGCAGTCCATGCTGGATTGGCCACCAGAGCTTGAACTTCGGCTGGGAGTCATCAGGCACTCGTTGTGCTTGGTGTCCGATAAAACAGGACGCAGATGATTTTGGGTCATCGAGGTTGTTGATGTCGGTCCAGTCGATTTGCAAGGGATCGTTGTGTGTTTGGATAATTTCGGGTTCTGTCCGGCGGTTGTAGTTCAGCACCAACTCCTTGGAGTTGGGCAATACCTTGCGCTTATTCGCGCGCATGTCCAACTTGAGGTCGCTGCACATCTTGTTGTACTTTTTCGACCACTCTTCGCCATATTGCTGGTCTTGTGTCTTCGCTTCGAACTGTCGCCGGGGGAGCGCTTCACGCATCTCTGCCTCAGTCTGCGGAAATTTGGTCGCGAGTGTCATCGGAATCGATTTAGGGAGTGCGTCGCTGGCGAAGCCAATTCGGAGATTCTGACTGCCAGGGTGAATGACAATGACTTTGGAAGGGTCGAGGCCTGAGGCGGCGTCGGCGGGGGCTTCGTCGGGCTGAAGTTCGGGGATGACCAGGGGAACCTCGGCGCGTCCACTCTGCGCAAGAGCACGATCTCTGTCCTTAGCAGCTTGAACGATTCGGTCGCGAGTGGCGTCGCCTTGAAGTCGTAAAGCGAGAATCTGGTCATCGCGTTTCATGTAATCCCTAAGGTAGATAGTGGTATCAGTATCAATGCAGCAAGACCCAGCAAGCAATCTGTTTCTGGGAACATACGTGTAGTAGTTCTTTTGATTGATTGGCGTGACATCCGGCCAGCTGGTCTGCTTCATGCCATTGTCGGTCCTCTCCAGGCCTGCGGTTCGCGATCAGTATACTGGTATCACATCACACTGCTTCGTTATCACTTACCCTCCCGTAGGAGAACCCTCTCGCTGACTTTGCCTACCATCCTGTCGGTTTCTCCGTGAAAATCGGAGCCGGAGGGCGAGCGGGCATTGGTGTCATGGGGTTTCACTAGGAAAAACAGGTCAATAACGACAGCCTCAAGGTCGGGTTCCTCTCAGCCTCCTGCAGCAACCAACCATCGTCTCTGGCAGCCCGCTGGCCCGTGCAGCCAAGTGTGGCTGGAACCTAGCTGCCACAAGGAGAAGACGTGGCTGAAGCTTGCCTATCCGGATGCTAGTTGATCCGCAATCGGCTCTTACGTAAGAACCGCCCAAGGAAGGGTAATCTAAACCTGATAGGTTGCCACTCATGCCTACACGTTCTTGCCGCATTACCTCAGACAATCTTACTTGCAGTGAATGCCACTTGCATGCCGCATGCTATGTCTCGACTCGATCCGACAACGAAACGATTTTCTTGGCACGTCATGAGATGTTCCTGACGGAAGCAGCTTCACTCGCTATGACGGCAACTTGTCCACTAGGCGATCCTTGTGGTATCACTGCATTGCGTGCACAGTTGGGCAGTTAAGTCAAAGTCATCGACGACATGATTCCCGCTCTTCCCTCATCCAAGAAGCTTATGTTCGCGACTCAACGCGGTCCAAGCACTTCCCGGTAGCAGACCATTTTGCGGCTCCGGTGAGCAGCAAACCATTGGTCATGAGCTAGGTTGCTCGGACTCTGCCACGGCTGTTTGGCTGCTTGATGCTTTGCAGCCCAACGGTTGCTTGTCTTGCATGAGCAAGAACCGAGTGGATGAACTTGACACGACAGCGCCGAATCTAATACCAAACAAGATGATTCGAGACCAAACGTTTCCCGGGATCCTCGGTGAAAGCTCCTCAATTCTGGGGGTTCCGAGGTACAGGTAGCGGCATTTCTTTCGAAAGCACCTCAAGGCAAGCGATGCTACTATGAACTTCGGGATACTCGTATGGACAATTACCAGCTTCCTTTCTCAACCTTGGCGTCTTATACCCACAAGGTCATTACTTACGTGTTCATCGTTTGTGTTGTTCACAAAGGCAACTCCTCGGAACGATTCTCTTTCCCGAGGCAATGGCCAAGGAAGGAAAGGATGTACCATTCCTTCAATGTCCGGGCTGCTGCATTCACCGGCCACACACCTTGAGTCACCTGACATCGCCCCAACCACCGAGCAATGACGTCGTCACGTAAGGTTCCGCCTGTCACAGAGGAAACCGCACAACGTGCCAAGTCTGCTTCATGACTCTGAGCCGACTTTAGACACATCTTGCAGAAGACGCTCTCGTTCTCGCTCAAATCAGCTAAAACCCTCTGACAGCCTAGCCATATCACAGTATTCACAAGCGACAAGCCCCCGCTTTCATTCCCTCTCACACCTTAGCCAAGAGGTCCAACATTCAGCTATGCCTGCCATTCCCATCTTCAAAGACACTCCGATCAACGCCTCCAAAGCGTCGGGGGTCACTCCGCAGACCGAGGAACCACAAGTCAAGGTCAGCCCCAATAACACTGCCGAGCTATCGCACAGTCAAGTCGGCGCACCCGCACCTGCACTCGCACCATCGCCCACCCGCCAGCAGCCATACCCGCCGGCACAGCCTGGTGCCGTCCCGTATCTCCCTGTCCAGACAGCTTCCGCACAAGCATATCCTGCGCCGCGGCCAACTCCAACTCAGAAGACCGGTGATGTCAGTCCTCCGCCGCCCCAGCCAGGTGCTGCCCCTGTGCCTGTGTAGGCACCTCAACGCTGCCTCCGCCTCCGAAGGTGGGCGAGACCTATCAACCTCCAGCCCCGGCGCCTGCAACTCAGGCCACCGTTCCTTACCCTCCACAAATGGGCATTCCTCCTCCAACCATGTCTCACTCAGCGTTGCGAGGATCTTCCACGTCTACTGCCAATGGGCCTCAGATGACTGGACCGCGACCCATCCCACTAGGAGGCGATCCTGCATCTAGCCTTGAACATCCTCCAGGATATCAGCAAGACGTTAGTGCGTCTGAATTCAGCAGTCATCAGAGAGCTGCTCACCATGCTGCGGTGGCATCGTCGGCAGAGAGAGGATTCCAAACCCAGGCTGAAGAAGGGGTCTGGGACACGGCAAAGAAGTGGGCACAAGCTGCTGGTGGCAGTTTGGCTGCAGCTGAGCAAGAGGTCTGGAAAAGGATCAACAAAGATTAGAATTGCCTCCTGTGCCTCTTGCCAATGTACCAATCGATACTTCACTATCAATACTCCATTACCCAGCTGGAGCTGTAGCTTCAATTGAAGAGCGGAATTCGGGATGATGGCTTGGACGGTTGCCAATCAGCTGTTTGTTGCCTTCTCGGCCGGGTGTAGCTGGTAATGCCTGGTCCAACTTTTTGGCCCCTCGCCCCTCGTTGCTTCTCATCCAGGTTAATCCATTACACAATCTCACACCATTGCCTTAGCGCAGGCCAGTTCGGCTTCGCGATTGAATCTTTCTCTGCCCAATTACAAGTGGTCCTATCGGGGTTGCCTTCTCGCATCCCGAGACATGCCCGGGTCACGAACTGGCGAGCGCTTATCCAAGAGCGAGGGCGTACTGAAGTCTATGACACCGGCGACGTTCTATTTGCGTCGTCGCCGTTCCTGGTGATCAACCCAAAGCAACAAAAAGCAAAATTGGCCGGAACTACTGCTTTGTCGAGCCCGTCATTTCCTGGTCGTCCGGCGAGAAAGCTGAACTAGCTCTGGCTATGGTAAACATCAAACACGTCGATAAGACTGATAAAACGCCGACTAACATAGCGTACCACGGAGAGTTCATCACTACCCTGCTCGTCCCCTTTCCCCTTGCGGCTGCAGATGAGATCTTGTCAGCCTCCCCAATGATCCGCCTGATGTCTGGTGTACAGTATCGAGGCGAGTCGACAAGCAATCGATGGCGGGGTAAAGTCGCGTCATTATTGGTCCATGATCTCCATAAGAGCCGTGCTATAGACAGCGGCCACGGCTAGAGAGTTGGCGTAATTTCCCAAAGCGTCCGAGGTTGTCATGCAAGTAAGACAGCGAGTCCTTGTCGGCGGCCAGTCCGGAGGATCCACAGAACAACTCATCGAAGGCTCGGTAGAATCTGGCCAGCGAGCACAGGAGACTCTGGGAGGCCACGAGACGTTGCGTTTCTCGCACAGACGAAAATGTCAAAGACGGTATCTGATTTGTTCTCAGATGTGCACATCTAATCTAACGGGGAGTGTGTATTCTTGTCCGAGTTGCGTTGCGTCCTGGCGTGTGTGACGGCGGCAAGGCGGATGTCTGCTACCGTTGCCCTACTGAGAGAGGCTACGCTAAGTTTTACGAATACTGTACAAGACACAGAGCCCTACGACAGAGTTTTTGATGGACTGGCGATGTGCGTCCTTAGCGCCATGTCAGTATTCACAGTGTGTGGAGTTTTGCCAACAGATTCGCCCAACAAGCTTTAACAGCACACGGATTCCGCGCTGGTGACGAATGATGGTCGAGGGGACCACTTTACGCGTGTACAATATGTGCCGGATAACGGTCACCGGCGTTAAGTCGCGCCCGCAATCTGGATTGCGATGGCGGGAGCAGGCGACCATCATAAGCGAGCGCATTCTGGGTTAATCAAGGAGATCCATGGCTGGCAGAGGTATAGCGGATTCCGGTTATATGAGTGAACGACTCTCCACTGCCAGAACGAATGGGAAGCCAGAGGCTCGAGGCATTAACATGACGCGTGCTGTTGACGCCAAGAAGCTGGCCAGTCGCTGAGTGATGGGTCTTTTTTCGACAGTCGTATTTGCTTTTGGGAGCAGCAGCCAACAGTTTTCTTCTCTCGTCGATATCAACCTTCGGCCTTCTTTCGGCCTGCTATCGAGATTGTGGCTATGGACCTGTAGCCCAGAGCAGATCACCATGGCATACCGTGGAGGCGGGTTCTTGCGTTTGCACACCAGAGCAGACGACAGGACAAATCGCAGGCTGCCCGAGACGAGGTGGACGCGGCTCGCAAAAAGGCGCGTTAAAAAACGAGAGCGCGGGGCCAACGGTGAGGAGGAGGGGAGGGGCAGCCAGTCGCGAAGCCAGCTTTGTTGGATCGCCAGCACCAGTGAACCCTCTTGGCGCAAGAGCCAAACAGAAGGCGTCTCTACAGCACCCGTTTGTAGGAGGAAGGTTAAGGTTACGGCACCCCGAGGTTGCGGTTGAGTAAGTAAACGAGCAACAACAGGCGCGACGGACAGCCACATTGGCCAGAGTATCCGGATGTGTCGTGAGTTTCGTCTAGACCTGGCCAGTTCTGGACAAGTCTCACGTCTCACACAAAAGCCCAAACGCCAGCATCTGTGCGTGGACAGTATTTGATATGACTCGATATGGATTTGATCTCCGTCATAGCCATACTTTTGGCAGGCCACTCACAAAAGACAGACAAAAAGATGGGGATGAACCTCATGGGCGGCAACACACGAGTGTGACTTGGGACCAAAGTAACGGCAGAGATGGTTGTGCCAGAGCAGCTACCGCTACGGCAAGAAGCAGATGTGCAAACGAAAGCAAAGCAAACGATATACGGTTTGTCTGCAATTAACGACAACTGCGGTCTGCGTGACAGGCGCAAGGCCGGCCGTGCGTACGTACGGAAGCAAGTGGGATGAGACCAGCATTTGGATGCTGGCTAAACGAGGTGAGAGGCGATCTGAGTTGAAGTTTAAACTACATTGCGTGGGAGCGAAAGGTAAACCGAGTGGCGCGGGAGAACCCAGGACACAACGATATTCTGCATCATCGAGGATTCTAATGACACTGCTGAGTCTCTTTTCACAACAATTCGAGACGGATGGAACGACGTGATGTCTGTTTGCAAGGGATTGGACTACGGTTGTACGAGGTGCGTGAGGAGCACCTAGCGAGCAGAAGACACGGCAGAGGCACGGAGAGACTGAAGGGCACGAGAGGCTGGCCATCTGGGACGAGGGTGAGAACAAGAGACTCGCGTGCCGACGAGACTCACAAAGAGGGATTGCGGTCAACGGTCAACCCAGTCGAGGGGCTGAAGCGAGACAAGGGTGTGTTGTTCTGCGACAGATCTGAGACAGCTTCCATCCCTGCAAAGCCCCTGGCACAGCCCCCGCGTCCCAAGTGGACTTGCAGTAGGCCGGACCCAAATCCAGCAAGTCAAGACCACGAGTCAGCGGTTCGTGGGTGGGATTCGACACGCTGTACAGCTAGAGACAAGAGTCCCGCTATCAAAAGCCGGACACAAGTTCCGTACCATGGCTCTTGAGATCCCATTATGTCGTGTCAAACTCCTTGACATGGCCTGTGAGATGGAGAATGAGCAAGCTGCGGGGTGAAAATGAGGCGAGAGTCGGACGAGGTCAAAGATGCCGAAAAAGACGAATTTGACAGAGGATGAAAATTGACGGGGAATGGGCAGTCGAAGGACAAGACAATGAGATCGGGGGCCGGAGAAGGGTGAGTTGTTCGGCACCGAGATGAGTCGAGGGTTCGAGAGTCGAGGCCACATGACAGAGACGAGACGAAAAAAGACGATACATTACCATGCGTTTGCTTGTACCCTTCCACGCTCGAAAAGTATGGATGGATGCAATACGTACACAAGTACGGAGTAATGGATGAACAATGCCACCAGGCAGATGTAGACGCTGTGCCAACACTGCACTCTGCAAGGTACACATAGCAACACAACACACAGGACGTAACCCACACCCATCCATCATCGACTCTGACGGTGCCAAATTCCGGTGCGAGGCAAAGGCGAGAAAGGGCGCGGACGGAGGGTACGTGCCTCCCTTCAGGTACGGAACGACGGGACACCAAGAAACCAAGGCCAAGACCAACCCACACACCCACAACCCCTCCAGCCCCACCCCTGCAGATGCTTACCTCAGCGACAAATCATGTTGCGCCGCCGGCCAGCTCAAAGTCAACTTCAAACGTGCCTGCTCCGTGCCACCAGTACCACCAGTACCACCAGTACCACCAGCACCACCACCATGTCGAGCCGGCCAACGATGTCAACGATGTCGACAGCGTCCCGGCTCCATCACTGCGCGCCATATACCCTCCACGACCGATGATAATTGGCACGATCTTTCTGTCAGTTCTTTTGCTCTGATCTCCCGACACTTCCCTCTTGTCGTATCCGGCTCTCGCCTGTCTGTGGATATCCGCGTGGTCTGATCTCAACTTTACCTTTGTTCCCGGCCCGTAAGGTTTCTGTGCGGCATCGTGTCGTCCTTTTTCGGAGACGCGACACTCTCCCTGTTCGGCTCGTGCTGCTGCTGTTGGACAGCGGAGCGGCTAACCTGCCTGACTCCTCCCTCTGGACCATGTCCAAACATTCGAATCCACTCGCCATCCCAGACAGCCAGGCAGGTAACAAGACCAACGATTCCAATTATTTGATGGATCGCATCAGGACACAAACGGACTGGCCTGGAAACATCTGCAACTGGAACTGGAACTGGAACTGGAGCTGCGACTGGAATTTCTTCGTCTGACCCCCTCATCCCTCATCCACATGGCCCCCGGGCTCCCTCCTCTCGGCAACACTCCGCTCGTGAATCCCCCTGCAGCCCTTCAGGAACGTAACCCGCAGGCAGGTTGAAGAGAGGCGGGTGTGCAAGCTGCCATCCACTCACAGCGACCCTTCACGCAGTTTCTCCGATCTCCAGCTGTGTGTGCTTTGCGTACTGCAGCAACCGGCCGAGCTTAGCTTAAGCTCAGCTAGCTCGACAAGCTGCAACTTGAACGCAATCTCTTGCTCCACAGCCCGCCGCCGCCGCTGCCGACTCACCGGCCTATCTCAAGGCTGGCATTTTTGTTCGCATCAACCCGAAAGCACATAGCTGCATCCGTGCTGGCTCATGCCTGCCGTTCATGTGCTCGCCATTGGCACAACGACCGAACGAACAAGAAAAGGTAGCCCGAGAGCGCATCTGCTGGGAAGGATAGGATGCCAGATTTATTATGTGGGGAACCAGGGATCTGGCAAAACAGGAACAGGAGCCATCCCTGTACCGCACTCGCTGCCAAAACAAGAGCCCGACGTCAGGATTCTCTTGCATCTTTTGCCAAACACTCTGTATTCGTGATATTCGTACCCGAGCCTGATTGGCCCTAGGAAAGTCGTCGACAGAATCTCAGGTTCCCACACTCGATTGCTACACAGACATTGCCCGAGGCCCCTCTCCATGGCCCCCATGCCCCACCGGCCTGGGACGGGATCAGAACCAGGCCTAGCACCGCGGCGGATTTACCTTGCAGACGTGCCGTATGGACTGGGCCTACTACTGACACTCCAGGCAAGCCGTATCGTATCATTCCGATACTGGACTGAGGTTCGTCCGTGAACCCTGCCTCTTTCTCGGTTTCCACCGCGAGAGGTTGAAGCGCAACGCAAAACCTGTCCGCGGAAAGAGACGAGGGAAGAAGGGCAGAAAAAGAAAAGAAAAAACACCGACGACAACCAAGGGCTGCATCAGACCAGGCCCAGTTCAAAGTAGTTTCGGCTCCGCGTCCACCCCTAACTCATCGTACAACATCCAGGCTTCAGCACGGCAAAAGTTGAACTTGCCGGCCGTCGGCCACAAACCACTAAGCGTGATCCGTCCCGATGCCTCACTTTTGCTCTCACCCAAGCCCCTCCTCTGCCCTCGGCCCCTGGGGCCATGTCGCCACATGTGGGTGTATGGGATGAGACAAGCCACCTCCTCGGGAACTATTTCCTTCGGGTCGCTAGGGTCCTCGCCAAATCTCAGCCCTGGTGGCCCCTGGTCGGAGACCACCGAAGGGGCGCGCCTTCTAGCCCATACGTCAAGTGCGGTTATCGTCGATACAAGGCGATCAAGTGGACGGTCCGTCGTCCAAGTTTGGTCCTGTATTTCGTCACGTGAATTTCTCTGCTAC
>JAIMZG010001628.1:0-16736 GCA_020466075.1 Colletotrichum coccodes
GCCTATCCTCCTGCTCGGCAGCGTGTTTGACTCTAACTCTTTGGGCAAGTGGATCTACGACTGGACCGTCTATCACCATGGACCCGCCACCCCTATCTCTGACATGGCAGGCGAGCTCTGGCTCCTGCTGATCCAGCTGGCCGGCAAGGTCAAGCGCGCAGAGGAGGTCGTTGACCGAGTCCGTAGCGCAGAGAACAGAGAACTCATCGATGACTTCATTGACTCGGGCGAGCGCCTTACTGACAAGCTCCGTAAGCTCCTCAAGACATGCGAGTCTCCCATGCTCAAGGCTGCCAGCAAGAAGGGTAACACCCAGCTCGGCAAGAACGCCGGTGTCGAGTTTGTTGAGACGCTCTTTGGCCGTGAGCGTGAGCTCGACAAGACCGAGCGATTCATGCAGGGCGTTCGTCTGTTCAACCTGAGATTCGACGCCAACTGCGAGGACATCCTCCGGAACCCCACGCAGTAAACGGACTTGTCTCTTTGGATACTCTTCCTGGTCTCCTATTGTCTGCTGCCATTTGCCCTGGACGGATCTTTTCCCTATGGATGCCCGCGGATTGCCACTCGGAGACACATGCCATTACCAAGAAAACCAAGAAAACCCATATCGAACCGACGGAGGGAGTTGCCGATTGTACGATTAGGAAATTGTTTTCCGGGTCTCATTTTCCTCTGGGAGTTTTCCTTTTCCACCTCTACCCCACACGCCAGGAATCTGGATTTCTCTCTCACCATCACCATAAACATAACCTGGCGCGAGCTACTATGCATCGGGGATATACACACCAAGGATTTTTCTTTGCGATACCCAAGATACCACACGGACCCGAACCTACACGGGGACCAGAACGACTACGAACGAACGAACGCACGGCATCATCGACCTTGTGTTACAGGCAGGGATGGACATCAAAAGCATGCTTTGGTTGCGAATGATCATTAAGGGAGACTGGAATACAGTTCCAGTCATGGAAAGACGGCGCGTGCGCGCGCAAGTTGGGAATGTTTTGTTTTTTGGGCCTAGTCGTCTATTACATGAACGACGCCACGCCGTCAAGACGCGCACAACAGGGAAACAGCTTTACGTGTAATACTGTTGTCGGCTGCGAGTACGCAGCGATGACATTTTGTTTTGTTTTTTTTGCATTTTTAGAAGGACAACGGGATTTGGATTTTTCTATTTTTTTATTTTTTTTTGGCTGTTTCGGATCACAGTATCCCCTCGACCGCACCGGAGGCGCATCTTTTACTACAGGTTCACGCGACTCGATATTATTGCAGAGTCGAAAACACTTTTCTTTTCTGGCGGGAAGATTGCGGAGGAGCTGGATATACCCCTTCCTTTCCTTGTTTTTGGCTCCTGTGACGAAGGGGGCCGACGAGCAGTTGCAGAGATCAAATATAGTATCATTCATAATCTTGCGTCTTGTGCGTTTTCACATTGTGACATGCCGTCGACATCGAGATGGAGGTCGACATGAGACGCGGTCGAGACCACACGTCATTTCGAGGCAATACTGACCATGCCGGCTCCCACGTGGACTCCCCGTCGCGGACCACCATCGCCTGCCCCCGGCCCACGAACTATCGCGAACGCTGCCCCCGTCCGTGCGGGACGGCCCCCCCGGGCGCGGCGGCTCGTGGTTCGCGGAACGGTCCCAGTTATGAGGTCATACCACGGCCGACCAGCCTCCCTGCCCGGGGGGCCTTGTAAAGCCCCCCCTCCTTTCCCCCGGGTCGGTAGGTTCATGCGACTAGGGTTCTCGACGCGCGACATCGCGCGGGGCGGATTCGACGGGGAGACGGACTCGACGGCCGTCGGGTCGGACGTGACGGGGTTACAAGTCGAGGAAGACGGCGCGGGTCGCGGCCGGCGGACACGGCGGGACGGGGGAGAAGTCGCGCCGGGCGTCCACCGGAGCCCTGCGCGTGACCAGCGCGCGTCGCGAACGGACTATTCCCACCTCTTTCTTTCTCGTGCCGCCATAATCACCCTTCATACTGCCCGTCATTTCTGGCACGTCGGTTGGCATTCGCGACGGCGCGGGTGTGGCCGGGCAACCAACCCGTGGCACGTCGAGACGAGGCGTCTCGGAAAGTCGATCGTTTGGCAGGCGAGCCGGGCGGTACATCGGGGGCTGTCGTCCTGCCGCGTTCTCGCAGGGGGCGGCAGACCGCGAGTAGGTAGGTGAGAGGCCCACCGGGGGTTCGCGCCGGAATGTTTCGAGGTCCAGTCGCTCGAGACATGATTCACAGGGAGGAACGCACGTCGATATGTCAGAAACAGCCCAACGGGCGGGCATGCGTCAGTCGGACCGGGGTCTGCCAGATCCCGTCTCTATTTCTCACCCCCGTGTCTCATTCGCCCCAGGCGCGACAGCCTTCGGATGCCGTCTTCCGATGGCATCAGAGGGATGTGGGAGAGGCCCGATGGTGTCTCCTGGCAATATGTCTTGCCGTGCGCGGATCGCGTTTGGTCTTGTGGTGTGTTGGTTGCAGGAAGCAGATCGCCGCTTCCTTTTTCTCTCTGATTTTTTTTTTAAAAATTCTTTTTAGCAAAAGTTTAATGTGCGTTTCCCATCCAGCCACAGCGGAAACAGACGGCGGGACGGGTGCGTGTCTGTGGGTTGGTGGCAGAAAGCATTTCGAATTTCAGGGTTGTTTGAGCACGGTTGCAGTTGTCTGAACTCTTGAAGTCTGGCTTGGGGGTCAGATGGAAAGAAAAAGTTTGCCTGCACGGCCGTCCAGTTTGTCCCCTCCCTTTCGACGTGCGTGCACGCGTTTGCCGGTTGGAGGTCCGAGCAGCAGCAGCAGCAGCAGCAGAGCGTTGGTGATGGGATGCATGCCGACGGGGTTCGCTGCGAGCCTGGATGAAATAGGGAGGGTCGGCCTGTCAGTCACAGATCCGCGACAGATCAGGCGTCACCCCTAGAGGGCCTCAGCCGACGGGGCGGCTCTTCGCTTCTGGGCTGTCCCGCATGCAAGTGATTGAGATTTGCGACGCCAGAAGAGAGGGCTGCCCGGCAGGCAGAGACGGGGGCGGACGGGCTCCCGAGACGAAACAGCGGCGTTGGGGGACGGCCGTGGGGACGCCGAGCGCGCCGGCCACCCGGTGTGGCACACACACCTCCTGACCCGGGCGGCCTTTTCGGCGCATCTCTGCGAGGGACCGCAAGAAACAAGGGAGGGGGGGCTGTTTTCTGAGGGTTCCTGATTGGGACGGACGGCGAGGTTGGCTATCAGCAGACAAAGGCGCTGGGCACATTGTTGGATGGCCTCTTGGATTGCAGAATGGGAGGGTTGCGCGGCGGTTGGGAAGCATTCCCCGACAGGGGCTGCGCCGCTCCGGTTGGGGTGATAAAAGGCAGCGAATCACCCTCGGATTGGCGGTTCGGGGAACGGAAAGGGAAGGACATGCGGCGGGTTGGCTGTCTTGGACCGGGCGTACCCCGGTCCAGTGACCAGTGTCCCAGTGTGCCGGGTGTCGAGACGGGCGACTCGGTGTGACGAGCTCGTGATAGAGGCGTTTCTGGTCTCCCACGGCGGGCGTCTGCGCGGCGCGGTAGCAGCGGGCGTGGGTGGGCGTTTGCTTTTTACCGTCCCGGACTCTTGGTCCCCGCGGGGGGTTGTCTCTTTTTTTTTGTTCGATGCAGCCACGACGTGCGTCAATGTCGGAGAGCAGAAGAAAAGAGCACGGCGAGGCTGGGAAAAGGGGGGACACGCCATCCGGCTGAGATTGGAGGTCGAGGACGGGCAAAGGGAAGCTGAGACGCGAGATGGCGGGTTGCACGGTAGGGATGCGGACGAGAGGTGTTCAGTGAGCCCATGTCGACCGGCGCCAACGCCGCCAATCAGCGGTGCCGGCGGCGTGGTGTGAATGGCGTCGGCAGCGAGCGACACACCACGTTTGTTTTATTTTTCTCCACAGTTGCTTTTCTCAGGTAGGTCACGCTGCATGAGGTTTTCCTTTTCTTGGAGTGGGCTGGAAGGGCTGAGATTTGGGAACAGGCAGGTCTCAGCACGGTTGCTTCTTGTGGTCAAGCAGCCTGGTTCGCAGAGATGGACTGGACGCCCGCGTAAAATTGCTTGGGAGCGCAAGGTACTCCCGAGAGCAGGCCGGGCGCGGTGCGACTGTGGCTTGCTCCGTGATTCGGTCCCCGATCTGGTGTTCATGTGAGCGATGCATCGTGGAAAGTGCACATCTCGGATCTGGGAGGCGATCAAATGTGCAAGATTGGGGGCCAGATGGGATGCGGACGTGGGCCGCGGACTGGCGGCCGCCCTACGAGGGGGAGGCGGCGGGACGGATTCGCAGACACGGGATGACTGACGGGTGGCGACGTACAAGTCTTTGATGTGAGATTGCATGTCGAACGTGAGTAACGTCCGGTGGCACAGGGGTAGCACGGGCGAGACATGGTGTTGCGAGCGCTTCGAAAAGGATGAGTCGTCTGGTTGACGACCGTCGGTCCCATCGTGCCCCTTGCGTGTGCCCGCCTCCCTGACGCCTCCCTCGCAACGGTGTCGGTGGGTCATGTGAGCGAGCCTGGAGAGACATCGAGACACGGGTGTCAAATTGCTTCTCTCCAGGCGCGGATAGATCCTGATAGTGGCCGTCCAGCAGGGGGCTGGTTCGAAACCGGGCTTTTATCGGCATGGCATGTTGTTGATGAAGCGTGGTCGCGCGTCGAGCTTGGTTCTGATCAGGCCCTTTGGGTGTGTTAAAATTGCAGTGTAGTTCCGTCACCCTGTGGACCCAAAGTTGCAGTTGCAGTTGCAGTTGCAGCGAAGGGCACTGGGCATCGGGGGAGGAGCGGGATGCAGGTCTCACCCGACACGGTCGCAGCGCATCTGCAATTAATTGGCTAGCCAGACACCAGCAACTCGAAAGTGCAAAACCAGCAAGGCGGGGGTTTGGAAGCCGATGGCCCATCTCGAGGCCCCGTCCGGACCCATCAGAAGGAAACATACCCCGGCCATTGCAACGGAGAGGGGCAAGCCGTCTGGTGATATCGAGGGGTCGATGTCGAAAGGAGGGGGAGATAGGAAGAAGGAAGAGACGCCGGAGGGGGGAAGCCATGGCTTGTCGCCAACTTGGACCCTGCTTTCCCGGCTGCTCGCGACAACGGCCAACTGACATCATCACTCTGCGTAGAGAGAGAGTATCGAGCCCGCCCAGCCCGACCCCCTCTGTCGTAACCGCAGAACAGGACGCGCGCGACCCCGTCACCCGAACAAGGCAGCGGGGGACACCCGCCGCGCCGCCTGGCTCAGCCTCCCGGTCTTTGTCAGACATCTGTCTCTGCCAGACATCTATCTCTGTCAGCCAGTGCCGGGCAGCATGTCCGAGGAAAGAAACAACGATTCGGCGCTTCGCCCGGATAAGCTGACCACTCCTCTCCCACCGCGCACCGCCGCGGCCGATCCAGTCATGGACGACCCGTTCCACCGCTGCCCCCCAACACACACCCGCGCGTTGCCAAATGAGCACCAGACGATGATGGGCTTCCAGCTTCCAGAACACCCCCGACTGCGTTGCATGTGCCGTGCAAACGCAGCAGCCCTTCCCCCCTCCACTGTGCGGAGCGCGGCACAGCACAAACGCCACCGTAGCAGGCGGCATTCAGCACATCTGTAGCACCGCATGGGCAGCCGGCGAACGGAAGCAGGCCGTTATTTTGGGGGGCTCGGGTCGAGTGGCTCACCACCCTGCCGCCCGGACGCTCGCGGAAGTTGCGTCATTTCTCGTAAGCAGCTGCGACCCACCACCGCACCCCCCAAAAGCCCAGGGTTTCTCTGAAGCAAGGTAGCGTACATGGTGGCCCCCGGAGGCAGGACTCGGGGGCACATGATAGCCCGCTGCCAGTGCGCCAGTGCTGTGTCGGCCCGTTCCAAGCGTTCGTCTTCACGTTTTCGGGTTGCCATTGACACCAACCAACCACCTCGGGTCGTCACCGAATCACCTCTTTGGGCTCGCCTGCTGCACACTCCCCCTCCCTCTAGCCATGATTTCCCTCGCTCTTGCGCATTCCCCCTTTGAGAACCCATCGCGGGCGTGTCCGCCTCCGGGCAAGTTCGAGTCAAACCAGATATTCTCCCCTTGACCCGTTTGTCATGCGAAACATGGCGATATAACGTCTTCTAGCCGCGGTTGGACCGGTCCCTGGAATGGGCTCGCGGTGCGCGTGACGAACGCATTTGCAATCGCTGTCCCCTCTCTGCCCGCGGCTGTCGCGCCGCGTTTGCTGTGGTGGTGCAACTGTCTCGCTGGCCGAAAGGTTCGCGTCCTCTTCCACGCCATCCGCCGGGATGCCACGGATGCGCGTCGATGCAGGCGAACCAAAGAGGGGTTTTTCGAGAACCGTCGACGATGACCGGGAGGGGGAAGAGGATCCAGGATCCTGCTGGAGGGGCGGGGGGCCGCTGCTGCGGACAACTTGTCCCGCCGTCCATGCATTTGGGGGGGAGGGTTGCCCGCATTTCGGTCGTTAGTAATGCAGTGCGACAGCGGCCTTCTCATCTCTTAATTTGGTCCGTCTTCTACCCGCAGCCTGCGCCTGTCAAAGGTATTGTCGAAACTATACCTATCCTCGCACTGCAGTAGTGCCAGTTCGTCGTCAGCTCGTCGTTCCCGACAGACCCAGCCCTCACCGTCCGGGCCTGTAGACAACATGCCGCGTCCGGTCGCGACCATCCGACGAGGAGCCCATCCATCACCCACCGACGGGTTGCCCTCGAAGGCCATCGCCCCGAGCGAGCCCGTTCCGCAACGTGCCTTCACCACGCCGGAGACGCTTGCGCAGACTCCGCATGTGCTCAATCGCCTCGGCCACATGGGATCGCGACGTCCTCCGCCAATCAGGGCGGTTCCTCTGCGCCGCTGCAGACCCATGGCGGGAGGGGGGGGGGGGGGCGTGAAGATTCTCGAGGTACCTCGCGAGCAGGGGCGCCGTCCGTACCGCTCGCACCCCGGTCTTTGCTTACTTTCCCCGCCATGCATATCCGCCATCGCTTTCTTGGTCCGCAGCCGCCGGATCGCCAGCACGGCGCGTCGTGCCTTGCCCGTTTTTGCTGGACCGGCAGGGAGGATGAACGTCAGCTTCTCCCTTTGGACGCGCCCGACGCATCGTGACTAGGCGGGCGGGTGAGGTGCGCCATCTTGCTGCCTTGAAGAAACGGGGCGCGTTGTATCCGGCCCCGAGCTGGCGGGTGCCGCATGCGCCGTTGATCGTTGCAGCAATCCTTCGTCGCCGCCGGCCGAGTTCGACCTTCATCACGGGAGTCGCATCGACCAGGATCTGGGGCCACGATTTGTTTCGGGGCGCCATGAGGACGTTCCCGCCGTGGCTGGTCTGAACGGCTGAAAATGGAAACACAGCCTTGCCAACACTATCTGCACTATCTGCACGACCCTAGCTTCCGGCGCCGGTTCCCGCCGGCGGCAGACGATATCGATGCTAAACCAGACACCAGCTCGGTCCTCGGCCCTGGAATCAGCCGGTCCGTCGACGCGCCGGTTCCTCGGCCACCGCCAGCATCGCCAACGCAGACCCCAAACCAAGCCAGCGCCCCACCTCCCCCGTCGTTGAACGCCGCTACTATTTCCAAACGCTCGAGCTCTCCGCGCCGGCCTTCTTACCCTCCTGGTACGTGTCGCTCAACGCGTTGTACAACCCCTTGACGCGCTCCGTCTCCCGCTCCCAACGCGTCTTCTCCTCCCCGTCCGGCATCTCGGCCACCAGGTCCCCCAGACTACGCGCCGTAAAGAACTTGTTCGCGCGGTTGTACAGCGCCCTCCTCCCCAACGCCTCGTCCCCCTCTCCCTCGGCCCTCACGCGGAAGACCTCCTCGAGTATGTTGATGTCGTGCGGGATCGCAAACAGGTCGCGGCTGTCCTCGTAGGTGAAGAGGTAGTACACTTCGCGGAAGCCGGACCAGGCGATGCCGCTGAGGCAGAGGGAGCAGGGCTCGTGGGTGGCGAAGAAGACGCAGTCCGTCCGCGGGTCGGGGCGCGTCGAGGGGTCCGGGAAGTCGGCGGTGAAGAACTGCTGGATGCAGTTGATCTCGCCGTGGAGCAGGGGGGAGGAGCGCTCGTCGTTCGTGGCGACGGTGAGGGGCTCGAGGGTGGCGGAGGAGAGGATCGCGGCGCCGAAGAGCTTGCTGCCCGAGGTCACGCCGCGGCGGGTCAGGGGCACGATGCGGTCCTCAGTCAGGGTCAGGACGGAGGAGAGGACGCTTTGGGGGTCACGGGGCGGGAGGGCATCGTCGGCCATTGTGTTGGTTTGGTGGCGGTGGTGGCGGTGGTGTCGGTGGTGGGTTGCGACTAGATTGGAGGACGACCTCGCTGGATCGGTAAGCTAGAGAAATGCGTCGTGGTCAATCAAGGTTGTTTGGTGGTCCGCATCGCGTCGGCGGTGGTTGGGACGAAGGCTGGAGGCGGTTTTTATCGGCCGTGATGCTTATCACGGTCGCAGGATGGGGCGCCGGCCTCCTACCATCGGAGGCGTCCGTAGCGCGGGATGAGGTGTGCTGGGTCCGGTCGCGGCGACCTCCGATTTTCTGTGCGCTGGGGGAAACCGGAAATGGGAGCGTTGAGGCGTCGCTTGATAGCCTCGTTGCCTGTCCTCCACACTTGGAGGATTCGGTTTGAGAGCGCCACTGGACTGGTATTCCGGGGGGAGGCGTGATTGGTGTTTGTGAGCTGAGAGGGAGGAGTTCCCATACTGGCAGGCCAAGCAGATCCTGGAAAGTCAACGGACGCCCGGGTCCACTGTGCCGCCGGCCGCCGGTCGGGGCAGACGGCCTGTGACGAGACCTCTCGATTCCCGGCAGCCGAATGCAAACACGTGAGCCAAGCAGCATCGGCCAACGCCGCAGCGGCTGCAATCTCCATGTCCTCGTCCAGCACGCAGTGCGTTCTTGAGGTTGATGCCGCGACAATACAACCACTCGAGGGTGGCACCACGAGGTCTAGCATGGCCGTCTCCTGTCTCCACGCCGCGAGATCCTCCGGCTACTGTTCGCAGGTGAACACTTTGGGAAATACGGCAGGTGACGGGAAAACAAGGGGCTTTTGAGCAATCGGAGAGGCGGCGGTTTGGTCTACTCGCCAAATGCTCAGCTCGCGCCGCGGCACAATCCCTTTGCGAAGAAACAGTCATGCGAAGGTCAATGCCATCAGGAATCATCGTCCAGGGTTACTACCCGCCGGCGTTGTCTTTGCCTCGGGGACGTCCTCGAAAAGCATTCTGACCACCTTGAACGGACTTCATGTACGACCAATTGCATTGAGAAAAATCTCTAAAATGCCTGCGATCGTTGCTGCGTTTCGTACAATGACCTTGATTCAAGGCACATTGGAAAAGGTGGCTCAGGGCCCTACAAAACAATTCTCGACCAGTCTCACTAGTCATTGGGTGATGACTAAGCCGACACTCACTTTTCGCCCGCTCACTTCGTCTTCCTCTCATCGACACAACAGACGCTCACTGGGAAGGGAGTTTCACAAAAGGACCCGATCACCAGGCCGACCGAACCAATGCACTACATACGGCTCCTCCGAGCCCCGAAGCTCACATACGAGGAGGGTAAGAAGCACCCGTGGTCCCTCAACGTCGTCCTGACCGTCACCACCGACCTCGGCGACTCGTTCCTAACCCCGGACGACAACGATCCCATCAAGCTCGGGCTCACCGCCGGCTGGGAACAGCCCTCGAAGCAGAAAAACAACGAGTCAATGGTCCTGGCGGCGGAAAAGATTCTGCGCTGGACGCCCGGGATGCGCGTGCTGAAAGCAGACATCCCGGCGCAGCATCTCCTTGCCAAGCCGTTCCTTCCGAACCCCGGCCCGGGTCCATTGAGGGTGCTCATCCGCGCGGCTGGGAGCCAGTCGGGCGAGCTGGCCACCAGCGTCGCGCTTGCGGGTTTCGAAGGGGAGTGCGGGAAGATCCTGCCCGTGTGGGCCGACGTGCAGACGCCGGATTCCGACACGGCGCCGACGACGTGCGTGAGGAGGCTTGCCCGCGGCGATCGCGCCTCGGAGCCGTCCATCGAGATTGAGGAGGATATCGGCGAGAGCATAGCGCGCCACATCTGGGACGCGGGTTTGATGGCCGTCTCGAGGCTCTGGCTCGTCAACGGCCGGGAGAGCCGTAGCGCAGAGAAATATCCCTGGCGCATGGACGAGCTCCACGGTCTGCTTTTCCGGAGAGGGCCGCTCAATATCCTCGAGCTCGGGTGCGGTGTTGGGATCCTGGGCAACGGGCTGGCGCAGATCATGACCGGCGAGGATCCCGAAGGGGAGAGCAACATTCTCATGACGGACCTCCCCGAGGCGGAGCAGAGAGCGAGGGCGAACATCTCTCGCCTGGCGACGGCGGGGACGGCGTCTATACGCCCCGAGTACGAGAACCTCGACTGGGACGACGGCCGCAAAGGCGAGCTCGGTCCGCTGGCCAAGGCCAGGACGTGGAACCTCATCGTCATGAGCGACTGCACGTACAACGTCGACGTCCTCCCCTCCCTCATCAACACCTGGACGGCCGTGCACGTGCACAACATCTCCAAGAGTCCCGAGGGTTCCGCGAAGACGTGGGTCTACGTTGCATGGAAGAAACGGCACCCGGACGAGAACGAGTTCTGGAAGCTCGTCGACGACGCCGGGTGGGTCCTACAGGAGGAGGACATTGTCGATCTGCCGGTGCTCGGCGGGGAGACGGAGAAGATCTTTTCGTACCTGTTTGAGACGCGTTCGAAAAAGTACGTGAGGGAAGAAGAGACGGGGACGTGGAAATGTCTGGACAGCCGCTGCTCGAGGCCGTCGGCAGAGTGATCGATTAAGCGAGCGCCGGGCGATGCGCAGAGGATCTACTCAGACCAGTTCCACAAACGTTAAGCGGCCGAGGCGGCGTCGAAGCAGCCAGATCAATACGCGTCATTTGAGTGTTCCTCCGGCCACTGGACGTCGCGCCTCGGTCATGGCCAATACTTCAGCACTACGAGGCCCAACCAACCCTACGCTCGAGGCCTTCCATCCCGCGCCCCGCATCACGACCTGGCGGCTCCTGAGTCTGTCTCTTCGGCAACGCCAATCTCTTCGGGCCGGCGTGTCCCTTCGGCCGTCCAAACTAGGCCGTGGTCGTGTACCCTGCTTCAGACGTCACTGCAGCCACAACAAAGTACCAGCGGCCTGGGTCAAGCAGAACGCCGCGTTGAGGCGGCAATGGCGAGAACCTGATAACGAGAAATGGTCCTCGATATGGGCGTCAAGAATGCACGCGCTGGTCATGATGCTTCCGTTTTCGAGGTTGCCCACTGGGACGGAGTACCGCGTTGAATCGCGGGTCAGAGACTCGCCTATGTGTCCATAGGCGTGGAAAGATATAAATAGTGTAGAGCCGCCGAGACCGAAGGCTGAGATTTGACTGAGGGGTCTGGCCGCTTTGACGTCACAAGACTGGTCAACCCCAAGATACACTAGAAGCCGACTCGTCCACAGCCCAGAAGGCATGCGGCGAAGCAGCTTTCTTCCTTCATAATCCGTCTTCAGTTCCGGCATTCTCTATGCAAATGGCCGCGCCCGTCCATGTCCGTTTCCGATATTCCGTCTAATGAAGCCGGGCATCGTCCAAAAACCCATCGCTTTCCTGCTGGTGGAGAACCGTTTCTTGCGGTACCACCTTGAAGTCAAGGGGCAGGCGGCCGGCGAAACCGGCCTCGGCGCCAACTGGAACATGTTAACGAGGAACCGGAAATGGAAACACGCTTGGCTTACAGTAGAGAATAGACGCAAACTCCATCAGTACCGGTATCCACGGTGTGAGTGCCAGAGCCTGACCCAGACTCCAAGCATCCTCCGCTCTCCACGGCGCACCCTTGAAGAAGACAACGAGAACGACCCAGGCACCCCACATGCAAATGAAGTTGGCAGCGGCATACAGAACCATGGCCCCATTGGCGACCTTGTTGAGCCACCTCGCCTGCCACATCTTGCGGTTGTTGCACCGGTACAAGCAGAGCACGACACTGAGGCATATGCCGAAGAGGGGGGGCATCCATACCATGCGGCCATGGTGAACATGGCCGCCGAAACCACAGCCGTCGACGGATGATTCTGCGGGCAGAGGTCGAAGACGCCCTCGTTGTGGTAATAGTCGGCCTGCGCGTTGTTGGTGCAGAGAACCCACGCCGCTGTGTGGATGACGAAGAGGGCGATGAGGACGGCGCCTTTCAGCCAGCCGCGGCGGGCGGAGTCGAGAACCAGCGGGAGCATCGCCGCGAGCGGGTAGAAGGCGAGGGCCGAGACGATCAGCAGGAGCGATGAGTTGTAGCGGTAAGCGACGGGGGTGACCTGGCTGTAGATGACGGTGGCTTGGATCCCGAGGGAGAGGAAGGCGGCGGCCGTGAAGAAGTCGTAGGTTGTGCATCGCAAGGCCTCGCCGAAACGCGCAGAAAGGCCGAGCTTGCCGTCCGACGGAGCTACGCTAGACTTTTCGGACAGGTCGTCTGCAGTCCTGCGGCGACGGAAGAACCGCCGGACCGCGAATGCGCAGTAGACGGTCAACATGACGGCTTCGAGGCCGTACGAGGCGAGGAGCTGGCGCACGTCAGGACACGATCGTATGGGTGCAACCCAGCCATGAACCTACCCCGAAGCCTGCGACGCCGCCATCAATCTCGGAGCCGATGGATCGGCAAAGCTCATCCCGGCAGACCGCGATGCCGACCACTTGGTCGGCCAGGTCGGTCCTGTTCGAACGCGCCCACTCGTGCCATTCGATGACCTGGGCGTGGTTGGACCCTCGGTGCCATTCCACCCTGCCGCCGAACGCCAAAAGCTTGCGACTTGGGGGAACGGCGGCTCTCTGTCTTCTGTCAAGATCCAGGCAAAGTAGTCGCCCGTCAGGGAACAGTTCTCGAGAACCTTGGTGGAAGTCCAGGGCTGTCCTGTCCCCGGTAGCAAGCTCATTGTGGCTGCTCGCTGCTGTCGTCGGCCACGGTTGAGTTGATCGACGTAGGTCGCTCCATCCATCGCAGCCCCAAGATCCTCGATGCCGTAAGGGTCCATTTGCCGATGGTGTTGATGGACAGGACAAAGTCGGGCCACGAGGTCGAGACGCCGACGCAGACTTGCGGCGCTGCTACTCTCTTCTCTGCCCCTGGAAGGTTTTGATCATGCCGCGTCTTGGAAAAGGGGCGAAATGGCATTCTTCCTGCACTGGAACGTCGCGTAGCCAATGGCTGTGCCCTATCTTGGGACTTGGCGAACCAGCTTGGTCCATTCTGGTAAGCATTGTGTCCACGATAGGATTAGTGTCTCATTCACAGACCAGGGGAAATGTAGGCGTGTCGCAGGTTTCTCCTCATGCTTTTGGAGGCAGGTTGTTGTCGAGAGCTCAGTTTCTTCGAGGTAGGAGAGAATAACTGCTTATGTAGGAAGAATGATGAGTCGAGCGACAGGTATAGAATGGCGGTCTATCTCAAACCACAAATAAGGCCTGAAGACTGTCGAAACAACTACTTATCTCGCCACTCAGACCAGTGTTTGCTTACTTCATGTGAGGTGGTCCATGGCCGTGAAAGAGTGCCGTGATGCGAAACGCGGCTTGAGATTTTCTTCTCCTACCCCTGTCAATAAAGCAACGCATCAATGTTTCATTTACAAGACGCATCCATTCAACCATTCAAGAAGCGTAGATGATCTAGATTTATTTTCTATTTGATGTCTACCCAAGATTCGCGCGATGTATTGAGCCGTTTTATAAAGGAAGTGGCCCAATCTTCATGTGGGTTTGCCCAACATGGTCACCGTAGAAGGCAATTTTGGTCCGCCGGGCCGACGTTGACGAGCCGAGCAATGACGTCTGACCAAATGAGACGCCTCCGGCTTCAACCGCAATACCTTGGAGACGATCTAGTGAGAGAACCGGAAGTCGAGTCTTTGTTGTCCCTCATCAGTGGTGTTGAGGGCGTAGTCGTCCTGCTGCTCCTTGGTCATCGCATTCCACCGCCTGTCACGGACCTTGTTGCGCCAGACGTAGAAGGCCTTGACGAAATAAAACAGCACAATGTTGAAGCAGCAGATCCCGAGGAGGATCTTGTTTCCGCGGCGGTACAGCGGCTGGTCGTCGTCGCGGTAGATGTTGGACGCCGCGATGTTGCCCGCCTGCACGAACATGTTGTACAGCGCGGCGCTGACGGCTCTCGTCCGCACCGCGTTGCTGTTCTTGGCGTTCCAGCCGACGAGGATCGCGTGGCAGTACGGGTAGCTCAGCAAGCCGGTCAGCAGAGCATACCTGATCCAGGTGCTGGCGGAAGACGGCAGTGCCACGAGCGCGGCGAGCCACGGGAGGATCCAGATGTTGGAGATGGACGAGATGATGGCCCGCTCTTTGGCCTTGCTGGACACCCACGAGATGATCAAAAGGTTGACTGCGAACAGAAACTGGGAGGGGATCGCGAGGAGGTTCGCCTGGAAGGTGGAGAAGCCCAGACGCCGCAGGACGTAGGACAAGTATGTGCCCGGCGGGGACGGCGGGATGTACGTGGTCAATCCAACCAGGTACAGCGGCCACTGCTCCCAGTCCTTGATCGCTTTGAAGAGGAGGGACGGCCCGACGGCTTCTCTGCTCGACGTGTTAGCTCGTATCATGGCGTGGCATGAGGGGGTTCTCCGTACCGGTTGTGCATGTCACCCTTGCTCGGGTCGTCCCGCAGCAGACGGTTCACCATGATCAGCTCCTCATGCTCGGTAAACCATCCATCCTTGCCCCTGAACCAATTTCTGGTCTGGGTGGGACCAGGAGGCATCAGACCCCATGAAAAAATGCCGATGACGAGGGTCACGATACCCTCGAGAAGGAAGCTAGTGGCAGTTAGCTCAGGGTGGCACACCCCTGTCTCGATGTGGACTCACAGCCATCTCCAGCCAGCCCACCCCGCCACGCCTCGCATCTGGAGCACGCCGGCAGCCACCAGGGATCCCACGATGTTGACGGTACTGAGGGCCGTCCAGAACCATGCGAGTCTGAGCGGTAACTCGTTCGACTTGTAGAAGTACGTGAGCCAGAGAACGATATCCCTGCAGCGGGTCAGCAACGGTTCTCCGGCTACCGGTTCTCGTTTGTCCAAAACTCACGGGATGAAACCACCCATCAAGAGACCGAGCAGAGCTTTGACGGCGTAGAACCCCGCGCGGTTCGACAGGAAAGCTTGACAGCCGGCCGTGATGGACCAGCCAACCATGATGGAAGGGATCCACACGTCGGCCCCGAGTTTCTTGCTGATGAGTCCGCTGGGCAACTCCGCGGCGAGGAACGACAGCAGGAAAATCTACCCCCACGTGTGAGCCTATCAACGCCACCTTCATGTGATCCCTGGGAACTAACTGTCTGTCCATAGTTGAAGTCGTTTGTGGTCATTCCGAGCTCAGGAAGCTTTCGCCATGTCAGCTGTCGGCCTTTACGCTTCGTCGTCGTTTTTGGGTCATCTCACCATGTTATCAGAGATCGCGCGGTTGATGTTTCGTCGGTGAAGGTCGAGAGCGCAGAACATGATCTAGACACGTCGCCACCAATCAGCTGCAAGTTCACCGTTGATGAAAGGGGCGCACGAACCCAAGCCCACACCATAATCTTCTTGTCAATCTAAGAACATCCATTCGAGTTAGTTCCCGCTTGACGCCATTCCCGCCACGCCATCTGAGTGGGCATGTCGTACCTTTCTGACCAGCTTCCTCTCATCCTCGGCCGACCATTGGAAGTTCGGATCGAAGCGATGACGGTTCTCGTACTGAGCCTTCTCGTACACTTTGCGCCAGTAGTCGGCGATGCTGGGATCCGAGAAGACATGTTCTTCCGTTGAACCGTACTGTTGAGCGACCTGTTCTCGCAACGATGACGACGCCGAGATGTCGGTCTCGGCCTGTGTCTGTGTGGTGCTGACCTCTTTGGACGGGTCCTTGAACGGCCCTCCAATTCCGTTCGAGGCCATGACTGGATGCAGCTTGCAAACACTTGAAAAACCAAATGCCACACCGTAAGCGAGTCCTACTGGAGTCTTTTAGAGCTTCAGCAACAGCATCACGACCGCACAGGTACCGGGAGCGTGGTCCGGTCCGCGGAGATGCAAGAACCTTTATACATTCCCTCCACGGGCCCGGTAATCTGGGTGTTAGTCCCAACATCCATCCGCCCCAACCCTCCCTCCCGGCGTTGAATGACAAGGGGGGCGAAAGAAAGACAGAAAACCCTCCACGTTGTCGCGATGATCCGAAGCGATCACCTCATATGCGACTTGTTCCCTTCGGCAAATGAAACCTCTTATCTATGGTGCAATTGCTTGTCAGTATTGCGCTGCATGTCCATGGTCCAACGAGTCGTGCTGGAAAGCGTGGGGGGGGGGGGGGGGGGGGTGTGATCCAGGGTGGCCCCGGCCATGTTCAATGTCCTCGTCGATAGCTAAAAGCAGTCTTCGCCTGTGGCGGTGGTGAGCTATGGAGAAAACGCTACGCGTAGGAGTACCAAGCTTGCAGAAGATTCAACTGAGCGGAAGGAATCCCGTCTAGATCTCTGGACGGGAGTGGGGGAAACGCTTGAGGAGTCCAGATGCTGACTGGGGAAAGCTGCGCAATGCCGCATGATGGCGAGCCAATTGCCATGTGCGGGATGATGCCTCCAATAGCGAGGATGACCCATGTCTGCTCTTGATTTGCGTGTCTTGAGCGGAGTGACACC
>JAIMZG010001629.1:0-40251 GCA_020466075.1 Colletotrichum coccodes
GCCCTGACTCTCTCAGAGTCGGACGAGCAGGCGGAACAGACGAGGAAAAAGAGCACCTGTTCATGGGGCCAAGTCGGCCAACACTGGTTGGGTGGTTTCGGGGTGAGGCTTGGAGATCGACCGCTTGGCCCCCGTCATAGCCGGCAGGAAAACAGGGGTGAGAGAACATTGGCACACGGAATCGACTTGTGCGGCCAAGACGCCGGAACCAATGACAGCTGTGCCGCCAAGGTGAGCCCACGAAAGCCCTTTACTCCCCGGTGAAAAGCTCTGCCAAATGTCCACTTCACTTCCAGAGCATTGAGCAAAATGCAGCAGACATTTGGAGGGCGGCGCCGCTGCGTGGGGCCGAAAGCGTGCACAAGACACAGAGCAGTCTTGGAAATTGGGTAAACACCAAGAATAAAAAAGTAATGACGATCCCGAGACCCTCACGTGCGAGTCAGCCAACGGCACGTCCGACCTGTTTTTCTCATTGGAGAGGGCCAAGTTCTGTCTGTCAAGTCGTTGAGTCTGAGATTCCGTAACCGGGTCAAGGTGGACTTTTCCTTTTCTTCTTCTTACGCAGCTCTGGCGAGCAGAATCCACGCTGTTTAACTTTCCAAGGCTGCTGAGTCTGAACTTTTCCAAGCCACCGAATAATACTGGCATAATTGTGGTCGTTGAGGCTGGGCATGACAACACGAGCCAACGCCATCCTTGCAGGTCACATCGAAGCCTCAAGGTGTGGTTTCCGACAACGCGGGTCATTTCCACACACTCTCGTCGCTGAGCGGTCCAGAAGCCTGGTCCGGAGGACGCGCGCCGCGTGCAGCCCGACATTGGGCATCGTACCTATCATAGCCGGGCGTTCACCGTCTGAGCAGGGACGCTGGGGGGGCAAAAGGAATCGTGTATGACGTTTTCTATCCTCGACGCTGTTCGTCTCAGCTCTTTTCCAGATCGGCTGTTTCGCTCTCTGATCCCAATGCCCTTCCCCAGATCGGCACAAACCTTCCAGCTCTTCGACGAGCCGGGTAGAGCCCACAAACTGCCAAAGCCTCGCTTGTGTCTCCCCCTCCTTCTCCGCCCGAATGTCAGACTTTGTCTCAAACCTCCGTGGGCCGTCCGCCGATGTAGCTGTACCTCCATGAAGTTCCCCGGCTCCTCCGACGGGAACTTGACCGCCAGGCGCGGAGCGTCGGGGCCCCAAATTGGATGCGCCATGTGCCCCCGTTCCCCGCAGTTCGGGGTGGAATGGGAGTGGGATGTGGAGTTTTAACGGTCCGATTCGAAGTGGGAACCGTCCATGGCGAGGGCCGCCTCGCTGAAATCAACGGACCGACTCCAACGTCTTTTGATGGAGAAAGGAGAAATGATAAATGGAGAGCCACGGCTTGGCTCTGGAGGATTTGGTGAATTTACACGCGTACTGCCGTTTCTTCGCCATTATTTTCCCCCAGGCTTCATGCAGTCACTCCGAATACCTCCGCCAACAGCCCCCCAGAGTTTGTCCTCCCCCATCTCCATGTTTTCGTGCCGCTCAATGGGAAGAGCTTTTGCGGGTGGCTGTTTCGAAGTTTTCGATAGACTCTATCCCCGGTGTCCTTTTCATCCCGTGTTCCCCAACAACACCGGACAACTCCCGACTCTCTCCGCACTCACGACCTGAAGAGCTTAAAAGGGGCTCAGGTCCAGAATAACACCTCGGAGTCGGTGAGCTCGGCCATAGCCACTTCTAGACCGAGTGCCCTGCAGCTCGAGTTCGGACAGCAGACCGGTTGCCGCATCCACTGGAAACGGATTCAGGGCGATAATTTTGGAGAGGAAAAGGAGCGTTCCTCGCCCGGTCAAGCAGCCCACATCACACAGGCACCATTACGAGATCTTCCGAGGGACATGTAACAATAGCTAAAAGGAGTCGCGAGTCCAGCCCTTTCCTGTCCTTTCCGGTCATTGACCGAGGGGTAAATCTCTTCAACTCACAACCTGCGCTATCCAGGGCTGAGGGACAGACCCATTTTTACCATTAACCCCTATTGCTCAACCACCCGGCAGCTCTTGAGGTGGTGTCTCAGATCTTCGGACTGACCATGCGAAGGACATGATATGGGAGACGCGTCGAGCTGGTGTGCGATATTTCTCGCTTATCCGAACCACGTCTCCGCTTGGGGGTTCCGCCGAGTGTTCCGCCGAGTAGCTTTTGTGGTTTGTGTTCAATCGTTCCCCAGTCTCTTCGTCCAAGAAGTCTCGATTATAGGGCGTGCGGCCGGAATCCCATAGCTTGAACTGAGGTCTTTCCACCAGTCATGACCGCGCAGATCCTTTAGAAACCCATGCTTGAGGTTGCCGTTGGTCTGCAATGGCTCAACCGCGCGATTGTCCTCGGTCGGGCTGTGGGGCGTGAGGATAACGATCTCACGACTTGGGTTCTGTGATGCGGTCTTGGCTTTGGCGTTCAGCCAGGGAGACCATCATTATTATATTGACCATGCTCATTGACTGCCCAACTATGAACAGCCCGAAAGTAGTTGAAGCTATTACTGACTGGCGTCAATTTGGCCATGGAGGAATGCTGGAGAAGAGAGGGAAGTCTAGAACGGTCATATTGCTGCCGGAGTTTGGAACTTTTCTGGTGAATCGGGACATTATTACTCACATAGCAGCTCGCGTGTTTTTCAGATCCTGACGGCTTCATGAGTCTTCTGCAACTGCTCCAACAAAGACCACGCCTGGGATAGAACCTTTCCCCCACACGCTTCCAGGCATATAAATCTCGATTATTCGAGCCGCGATGTACCCCAATGCTCGGCAGGCAATACCCCAACTGCCTTACCCGAACTCCATCAAAGAACAAGGCCCTTCTTCGAGAAAATAGTAGTACCTTGTATGGAACACTCCAGATTCCTGCATTGTCTCATGGATGGCTTGTAAAACGGAAGACTCGGGAAAAAGTCTTTGCAGACGAGCAATGTTAGCCATGAGGTGATGCGCATGGGGACCTGAAATTACAGCCTGTAAAAGGTTGCAATCGTACCAGAGTACTTATCTGCCCCATTGCGGCGTGTCTTCGACGCAGGCCAAGAAGACTTTGGCCGACTTGGTGTCCGCTTCATTGACAACGTCCTAGACCCACCTACGGTGTGTTTGATAGTTTCAGGGCATGTTGTTAGTAAGAACTCGGTGATCAGCTGAAAGAAAAAAATGGTTGAGGATACTCCAGATCGTATTGGGATTTGGCACCATTGTTGTCCTTCGACCAGTGGCAATGTCGTTGTTGACGCTCAGTGACGAAAACTTGGGCTTTATTCGTTGATTCATAGCCACGACCCATAACTTGTTCGCTTGAACGTGTAAGCTTGTTATTGATCGCTGTAGCTCCAAGGCAAGTCTGGAACTGTTCTATATTTCTGTACAACTTTCCAACGCCGCAAATGCGGGAGCAGTTCGCTTACCAACATCTAAAGTCTGTTTCCAATCCCCTCCTATAATACAAGATCATATTTCGAGAATGGCCCTAATCATAGACAGTCCGAGGCTGTGTGCATCTGGATGATTGGTTCCGCAAACTCTCCAAACTCGATCCTACTTTGCCTGTCGTTGTCTGATAACTTGGGCGTGTTGCAGTCAATAAGGTTATGCTGATCTCGCCATGGTGACCTTAACAGTCATCTAAGAACAAATATATTGAACCTCTTCAAAGACTGCCCTAAGATAACATGCCTCGTGTTCTTAAACCTAGTGTTTAGTAAGTGCCAGGCATGAGGCTCAATCGACCGCCGTCTGTAACCAAGATTGAGCCGTTGCAGTAACTTCCGGAGCGGCTGGTGAGGTACAGGATAGCACCGGTCATTTCCTCATCGCCGCCGAATCTACGAGCGGGAATGAACTTCTCGTCATCAGGCCCCTCATTCTCAGGCTTGCGATCGCCAATCAATCCTGCAGCTATATCTGAAGGAAACACTAAAAAATACGAAGTCAATTCCATCAGTCGTCCAAAAATCCAAAGAAAACCACTAGCGGCTAGAAAGAACTTACATCCCGGGGCCATGCCGTTGGCACGGATTCCATGTCTACCCAACTGGCTACTGGCCTGTTTGGTGAGCTGCATGATTGCAGTCTTGCTGGCCAAGTACGGAGGCGTCGAAGCGTAATGACGGCTGAAAGCGGAGATGCTGCTGATGAAGATGACTTGGCTCTGGATGGCAATGACATCGCTGCCCTCCTTGTCAGGCTTGCCAAAGCCGCCCTTGAGCGCATTCTTATTTCCGGCATCGAGCAACTCGAGGAAAGCCGACATTGTGAAGAAAGCGGCCGTAACGTTGACGTTCAGGACCTCGGTCATTTCTTCCATGGAGAAATCGGTGAAGAGCGCCTTGCGCAGGTCCGTAATAGAATGGGCCGGGTTGTAGCGCACTGCAGGCCCGAGAATGCCGGAGTTCGCGACGACAAGGTTGACGTAGCCGACTTCCTTGGTGATGCGGTCGACGACGGATTGAAGATCATCCTTTGAAGTGACATCGCACTTGTGAGGGATCAGGCCGGGGTGCTCTTTCGCGGCAGCTTCGAGCATCTCGAGACGACGTCCAAGGATGTACACCTTCGCGGCACCATGCTTAACCAGCGCCCTAGCCATCGTGAGACCGATGCCTGAGAATGACTTTAGTACCGTTATCGACATTGAAGGACGACGAGTGACACACCAGAGCCTCCGCCAGTGATGACGGCCACGATGCCGTCGACTCTGAATAGTGCATTGGAGTCCATTTTGATGCACACTTTTTCTGTTTTCCTTGAGAATTTTGCGATGATTACTGGCGAGAGGAGGTCGAATGAGTTTGATGGCTAATGCGAGTGAGGTTCTCCTCATTGTTGTTGTTGTCGGACTTCGCCACTATATACTTCAAGCCTCCGCACGCAATGTCCGGACAACTGAGGTGGCGTCCGTAAACCAAGCTGCAGCAACATCCGTGTCTGGGTTACGGTTGTTACAAATCACATCCAAGAACAAAGGGGCAATTGTTAGTTCCCATAGCCCAACAGGCCATGCTGCCTCAACATGCAAGGCATGCCATGAACCAATTAAGTCATACCACTATTTTACACGAACGGCTTAGCGGCGGCTGCAAGTCCCGACAGCGGCCGACAGTGAGGATGACGGTGATCGTCGGCGGTCGGGGTGGGTTACAAATCAATCAACACCCAGTGGGAGATCAGGCGGTGCTCCGTTTGCTTTCTACCAGACACATCTTAGCGACGCTCAACTTGCAAACTGGGATACGTTTGATTTGGCAGCACAATAGACGATTGTTTAGATATCGCATCATTTGCCCGTTTTCTGGTTATGAACTCCCGCATTCAGTCATGCTGTCGGCTGCTGACGGCCGCTGCAGAGCTACTCATGCTGCTCAGGTTTGTGTAACTTGCAAAACCTGCAAAAAGAAATGTGACAAGCTGTTGCCTCGCTGTGGCTATTGTACAAAGCAAGTCTTTATTCAGCTGCACCGAGTTATAAAGATTTATTTCCTCCTGCTTACCAAAGTTGCTGCAGGAAAGACTTGACTTGCTGCTATCGTCTTATCGACGCACCGCGTGAACAAAGTCCAGCGGCTTCTGTCTCGTACCAAATCGACCCTGTGCTTGCCGGCTCATTTTCGATACAGGCAAGCCCGTCGAGTCAGAGACCAGCTTGTACCTCAAGGTTCATTGTCTCATTGTAAAGCTCGGCACAAATCCACCAGCCGGATATTCTGCCCTTCTGTTGAGCTTGTGTCTGGTTAATCTATCTTCACGGCTATCTCTGCACAAAGAGAATGGGAATTGCAGCCGGCTATCAGACCGTCGGCAACTTACTTCGCCTCGAAATCCCTTCTTGCGCAGATTCAAGCAGTCTTTCCTCCTTCAATCCAAATCACGCAGGCAAGTCTCTTGTTGGCACTCTATGAGTATGCAGAGAATAGGCCAGATAACGCCTTCGTTTCTGTGGCTACGTGTATTCGCATGGCTCATCGTATGCGCATGCACCTCAACAATCGCCCATTGTCACAGCCGTTGGGAGGTCTCAACATGTTCCCAGCAAGTAATCCGAGCACAGGATTCGACTCATGCAGCCATACCGAAAAAGTATCAAACACCTGGTGGGCGATTGTAAGTTGTGAGAGGTATAGCTCTTCCTCGTTGCCAACTTGATTCTTCCCCGCCACCAGCCCTCACGATAAGGTGATACTGATTCGCTTCGCTGTAGGCTATTCTTCTGCGAAGTAGAATTTTCTGAACAGCCGCTGCTTAGTGTTGTCCCAGTCGAAGATGCAAAATTGCCGATAGATCCGGAATGCTTGGGTAACGGCAATTATCAAGCAACTTCTCCTGCGATAGACTCTACGGTCTCTCAACCAAGGTGCCCCGCAGTCGGGCCCTTTGGGCGAGCTGCACAAGCAGTCCGGATTCTGGATCAAGTTCTTTTTTCTTTCAGAATCCCGGACCGCGGTTTGAGACTGAAAACAATCAACACTCTTCACACCATGCTTCAGGGATTTCTGACCGCAGTCCTACAACAGTGCGATACCCATGATGACATTCTCTGTGAAGCAATAGCCCTTGCCATCAGGCCAGTACAGCCCCATCGTGCACCCATACCCAGGCCTAACAAATTTACAGAGTTTCGTTCGTTTTTTACTCGCATATCCTCGACTTGTCTCCGATAGGAGCCGGGGCCGAAGATCAGTTGCTGAGAGAGTGGCAGGAGTGTTCTAGGGCTACGCTAAATGCTGCAACTAAGATGATCCTTGACATCACCGTTGCCCATGAGTATGTGCGAGGTAGCTCGCGCACATATAATCCCCCCAGTTATTGCTACATGGTCCAGGCTGCGCTTCATTGTGTTCAGCGTAAGGGAGGATGGTCGGACAGTACATTTTTGAAGAGCACTATTCAGAAACTTCGTCGAGCTTTGGATTTGCATGATCAATGAAATCTGCCAAATTTCAAATCTTTAAGCTCAGTGGTGAGTTGCCGTCTTGACGGGTGTTTATCTTTTCAACAGTGCGTTTTCCCTCTCTTATCTCTAGTAGATAATCCTTTCACCATTCGGCATCATCAAATCAATTTGCCCTGAGTGAGATCTCAGGCCGGTGCTCTGAGTCAACTGCTCGTGGAAATTCAGTTGTTCACCAGATGCAGGCAGTAAAATACTCGGCAGATTACGAAACCTGTAGATACGGCTCGGATAGGCTCTCTTACGACCGCTTTATGGGACCTCGCGCCGAGGCCATCCGCAGCAACTACATTGTCGACAGTTGGCCGACGGCCCGCGGCCGTGACGGCAGTGTCTTTGTCTTCTGCAGCGTTTTACATGTAATAAACGAGATTGAAAACGAAGGTGATAAAAATGCCAAGTCGCTGAGACTGTTGGTAGAATATCTCAGATATGCCCGGCTGCTCACCATCGTCCTCACTCTTCATGGCCACACTGCATTGGGCTGGGCACCGTCTCTGTATACCCTAATTATTGGAGTAGTACGGGTTGATATCCATCAGTGCTGCGGAAGGAGCCGAAGTCGTCTCATAACTGGCGGTAGTGTTCAGTCAGCATGCTCAGACAGTTCTCAGACGGTGAAGATAACCTCACCGAGGTTCGGGTTGCCATATCTCTCTCTTGGAGGCAGAAAGTAGCCTTGTCACAACACATTCCAATCGAGTTCTCGGTGTTTTTCTTCTCCAATTGTGGATTGTTGCCATTCTTCCAGCATTCAAGAGCCGTGAAGTGGCCAGCGGAACCGTAACCAACTAAACTTTCAGCCCAGTCGAGGGCCATCACAGCACGGTATCGTCCATGCTTCACTCATGAGTTGGCTTGAAGATGGCATGGTGAGCTTCTACGCTACTAGTTTCGTCAATTTCGAGACTCATGATGACAAGGAAGATTCAACCTGGGTTGAAAGTATCACGCCTAAAGTCCATGTTTGCGAGGAAAATACCGGATATGACACACAGGGAGTTGCGGGCTCCCCCGTTCTTATAATCTCTGGCACCCAGTGCATTGATAATCAGAACACAACCTGATCGATGGCTGGGTCGTTTGTGGAGATGCCACAGATGGGTAGGCTTCTTCTATGGCATCCCGATCGTGGTCGAGGCCGAGCTAGACGGAACGTAGCTGGTTTCCTACTCTTGAGAGATACTGCACCAATTGGAAAGAACTGCCTCTCCATTCCAGAACCATGGGCAAACTGCTTCTCTGAAAGCGTCAAAAGAATTTGGTCCCTTGCCCTCAGTAAATTTCCGCCCTCAGATACCTTTTGATTATGTTGCAAGCAAGCTCTATTAGCGTAGTCTGAGCTTTCTAGTGGTGCTTAACAGAGTTTCATCTCCAAAGAAACTCTCATTGAGTCGCGCGCAACGTCCCGCAACACTTCAATTGTGATGACGATGGCCATCCGAGTAGTTGTAGTCGACGAATCCGGTTGAGCCCGCCCGCTACGTCAAGTACATCACGCAATACCCATAGCATTCAAAATGGTTTCGCGCCATTTTTGGCTCCATGGCCCGTTCCAGTCCCAAGACGTCTTACCAATATCGGATCCATGGTACCAAGCCCCGAACACATCGACAATGAACAAGGAGGCAACGCCAACAGTCGCCAGGAAATAGCGGGAATGCCCCACACAACGAGGGACCCGGGAGAGTGGTTGCCAGTGACAACTGGCCACGATGTGCAGTTCCTCGGCTGGAAACTGCAGGTGGTTTATGTACGAGTGTTATCATGCTTGAATGATTGGCTTTTCCATGCGTTGTTGTGCGTTTAAATGAGCAATGCACCGCTGCAAATGCTCTAAGCGACGTCCTCGCCTCGAACCTGCATAATTGTCTCTAGCCAAGGAGAGGGGTAAAGATCGGAGTCTGGCCATGTCTCGCGAAGATAAAAGGTTCCAATTGACTCTTCGAGATACTGTTGGGCAAATCTGGTCAGAACTGAAACCTCTTTTTAATCCTTCTTCAGTGTCAGTTGATTGATCATGTCTGGCACCGACAACACGTCGAGCACGGCCCCGGCTGAGGCGTCGACCACGGCGCCATCTAACCCGACCACCTTTCACGCCCCTGTCGAATTAGTTGCTGAAGAGGTACAGTAGCTGAATTTGAAGTGAAAAAGCCGCCGGTTTCTAATTTGTGATGCAGATCACTGATGACAGCGCTTCGGAGCTCGGTAGTGTACGTGTGCCTCGTTTCATGCCGCATTGAAGTGGTCCAACATTGGGTTCTTGACGGGCGCTATTGAGCACTCCAACCTGACATCCCATCTTTAGAGCATTGCTTCTTCGAGCACAAGTGTCTCCAGTTCCATTCTCGATTATCGGGAAGAAAACGGTCGAACCTACCACAGGTACAAGGATGGCAGTAAGTTGTAACGAGGTGGCCAGTCTAATATGAGATGATTCCTGACGAATGCAGAATACAACCTCCCAAACGATGAGACGGAAGCCGACAGATTGGGTAATTCTTGAGCTACCCTAGCCATTGCCCTCTCTCGAACTGATGAGCGAATTAGATCTGCAACACAATCTGTTCCTCTTGACTCTTGACAATCGTCTGGGACTTGCACCGCCAAATGAACCTGATTCAAAAGTCAAACGGGTGCTTGATGTTGGCACCGGAACTGGGATTTGGGCAATAGATTTCGGAGAAGACCACCCAGATGCAGAGGTAGTTATCCCCGTTTGTTTCGAGGTCCCAGTCTAACTTGAATACCAGGTCACGGGTGTCGATCTTTCCGCGTCGCAACCCGAATTGTAAGCTTTCCATGCATCATAAAAACACCTTCCACAATCTTTTCACCCCTTTGTGAAAGTGTTGTGACATACTAATGCATCTCAGCGTACCTCCCAATGTCAAATTCGAGATTGATGATTTGGAGGAGGATTGGACGTATTCGCAGCCGTTTGATTACATCCACAGCCGAATGATGAATTCTGCGATCAGTGATTGGAAGGTGTATCTCAAAAAGTGCTTCGAGTAAGCTGACCCATTTTGAGATTCATTCTGTATTTTGGAAAACCGTACCGAACGCTTGATTGACTGTCATAGTAACCTCACACCCGGCGGATACTGCGAGCTGCAGGATATTGATCTCTACCCTAAGTCTGATGACGGGACTCTGAGGCCTGAACATGCTATTTCAAAATGCCTTGATTTGCTGTACGACGCATCAGTCATTTTCGGTCGCCCTTTCCAGAGTATCCCACCGCTGGCGGAGGTCATGAAGGAGGTTGGGTTCGTTGACATTGTAGTGCACACCTACAAATGGCCCTCGAATCCATGGCCTAAAGATTCTAAGTACAAGGAGTTAGGTATCTGGAATTACGAAAACATGGCCACTGGCGTTGAGGGGTTTGCCATGGCCCCTTTGACTAGGGCTCACAATTGGACCAGGGAAGAAGTCATCGTGTTCTTGATTGACGTCAAAAAGAACATGAAAGACAGATATATCCACGCATACTGGCCTCTGTAAGTTTATGTTGCTTGAAACACATATTAATGCTCTACAAACTAACAGGATACCACTAGTCACATTATATACGGTAAGAAGCCGGATGAGGAGGAGAAGAACGAGGAGACCAACTGAAGGGGCGCCTGTAAATCTACGAGAACTATCATGACATTTGTCTTGCCGAGGTACATGAAACAAATGGGCACGTATGCGAATATATATAAAAATGAACATAACAGCTGTTTTTCGGGCCTATAGGTGATAGGTTTCGATGTCCACAGAGTCTAAAGGACGGAAATAAAATAGAGTATGCGCGTAGCATAACACTTCACAGAACTACTCCAGCTGGTCTACGAATAACCATATTCTGCGTAATTTAAAGCAGGTGTTTCTATTCTTAACTTCAAGTGCAGTGATTTCAGTGCAGACGTATCACGAAACTACCGTATGAGATTTCAGCCCGCCTCGTAACACCTGAATTTCTACGTCAGCATGACATCAATCTAGGTAACAAGCAGCGCGAAGTCAGCGACATCGTTGACATCCCCTGTGATCAGTCTTGGATAGCTTGAATCCGAAAAACCACTCGGAAGAATGAGCCGGGGAGTAAACCGTGTGAAACTGCAACTCTGATTTGTGTTTGACAGCGATCCTTGGGCCACGTGAGAGAATCGTGTGTGGACGAATCTTTGGTTCGGGGCTTGAAGTCACTATCTCCGGAACCATTCAATGCTGACTTAATATTATGCTTTCTATTTCAGGATCTGGTTCACGAGGCATGTTCATAATCAGCCACACTTCTCACTGCATCCTAAATACTTCAAACACCTCTAATAACCGCGCATTCTGAGCACCTCAATTCCGACATCATGCCCAGCAACGGTTGTTTTAACATTCTCCTCATGCTGTACTCCATAGCCTGCATGGGCTTTGCAACAATCGCATTTGTTTCACTGCTAGCCTTAGCAGGCGGGGTCTTCGTTGTAATATTGTACTATTCCGGCTTCGCAGACGCCGAAAATTTGGAGGTGAGGGGTTGGGACTCGGAGGAAATTCTTGGAGACTCAACATAAGCCTACAGCACAACTACAAGAGTCGAAACAGATTGCCAGACGCATCGCGATAACGCAGATCTTGAGACAGAAGTTTAATGCACGATACTGCTAATGGAGGTGTCGAGTCGTTCGATCAGATAACTGGATGAGATGGCACGGAATCAGAATCTTGTTTAAGACTTCAAACCAGCCAATCCTTCTTGTATATCGTACGAATGTGGTTTTGAGCGCGTATGAGAACTACAGAGTTGCAGTACTCATTCATGCACACAGCTTCCTTGAGAAATATTTGACTCGACAAATCTGACATGTAACGTTCTGGCATTGCGTTAAAAGAAACCATTTCAGGTCCTTCCCCGAGCTAAGACTCACGCTCATAATGGTAAGCTCTTGTATCGGTTTGAGCTGGACTCCAGTATCAAATTGGATGTTTGGAGCAGAACCAATAAAGACTTCACATCACAGATGTTATCCTGCTGAATCTCTGTACTGCTAGACTCAAGATTTCTGATAGTCAAGATGAGCGGGGTGGCAACGACAGGGGTTCCTACGCTTGTATCAAAATACATGTCTCATAGTCGTTAGTAAGATGTTTAGAGTAAGGTATGTGCTGGGATCTGTCTGGTATGTTCTGAAGAGCAGATTATCATATTTCATGTATCGTCATCTATCTACCTGTCAACCCCGTTTCTAGTAATCCCACTATCTATTGAAGGGCCGGATGTACATAGCATTAGCATTGCACATTTTCTTCCACTAAACTCGTCCTACTCTAAGCAATTGGATGCTAAACTCATTTTCTGCTTCGACATCAACAGCCTAAGAAACTTGCTTCCTCTGGTCCTTCTTGAATACAAAGGTCCTCATTACCTTACCAAGAACATCTAAATAGGAAAACAATATGTTAGTAAAGGTTACACTTCGTAAAGAGTGGATAACCCCACTGGAGAAGAATATTGACTTACACATAGGAAAGCAAGTAGCAAACAAAACCAAAGAAACAATACCAAAGACCTTGAAAACATTGCCAGCGCCATCTTTGGCAGCCCAGGAATTCACGAAAGTTGCAAATGCATAAAAGCAAAAGTTTTTTACCATCATCTGCAAGACCATTATCTCAGTGGCTTGCCCTGGAAATGCGTCCCTATGCTACTTATCAGCCACCTAGATTCACCATCAAGTATAAAGAAAGCAGAAAAAGTGATGAAGAGAGCATGTCACTGTTTGGGTAATAGCAGCAAGCTATCTTGCTGGATGAAGGCGTGACTTACAAAACGTAAGAGTTGGCTGATGTCAGAGCCACTGCGACGGCAAAGTTAACTGAGCCATGGCAGAAGGCCCCTAGGTAGTAACCGTTTCGAGTCGGGTTGTTCACATCCCACATGAAGAGAAACCAGCTTAGTCCCGAGACTAGTGCACCCAGAAGGTTAACTGGAATCCGGAATTCAGCCTCATACACACCCTTGTTTAGCCGTGTCATGAACGAAGCTGACCAGTCACAGATAGAGCCTGCGGATATAGCAACAATGCCCCCTAGTAAGGCTCCCGTAAAGAAGAAGCCGTTTTGTGCGATGTTGAAGTTGTACGGCGGTCCAGACCAGATCTGAGCGGTAAGATATACAGATGCGATGAAGAACACGTTTATCATGCCGCTGAGTATGATAGTCCAGATTGCAGCCGGGTTGACGAGGTTGACGAAGACGTCTGCTAGGAGCATCAGCAAGCTTCTCTCCGTGTATGGCTCGCCGGTGAACAGTTTAAGCCCATCTGAATAGGGCGCCTTCGCCACTGGCGTTGGTTTTGGCTGCTCGGTCCGAATAAACTGTGTTTCCGGGACAAAGAGAATTGTAGCGACAAGTCCGACAATGTTGAACGGCAGGGATACAATGAACGTGTAGCGCCATCCCAAAGTCTCCGAAAGAACACCACTTGTTATCGCAACTGCATTAGACATGCATGCTAGTGAGGCGACGATGAAAGCTGTATACCAGCCTCTCTGGTGAAGGAAGAAGATGTCGCCGACTGTAGAGAGGGGAAGGCTCTCCCAGGCTGTGATACCGAGGCCCTGGAGCATGCGACCCGCAAGGAGGGTTCGATAGCTGGCCTGCTCGGCGGCTAAGACGCAGACGATTGTTCCGACTGTGCCTGCGGTGGAGGCAAATAGGAATAGAGGTCTTTTACCATACTTGTGAGCAAGGCTGGAAACCAACGGTCTATAACGAGCGCATGTCGGTTAGAGACCCGGCGCAAACCAGCAAATAGAATGCAATATCAGGCGGTTGGTAGACATACCCTGTAGCGCCAACGACTAGCAACTGGTACCCAGACAGCTCAGATACTTGGGTGAGTGATACCCCTAGGATTTCCGTTAAAGCGACAGTCGCCGGTGCGAGTATAGGACCTAGCAGAGCTGCAAAGACGATTGTATTTATGACAATAACCCAGAAAGCGAGCTGTTTCTTCTTGCCTGACCAAAGCTGTTTTCGTCAGCCATCTATTGCATGCAAAAACGGGCCCTCAGATTTCGTTAGACTGAACACTCACTAGCGGGTCATTGGGATCCGTCATAGAAGGCTGAGGAATGAGTATCGTATCAACTCCCTACAAGACGATTTGTGTCAGGACTGAAAGTTTGCTGTATATGTGACGTATATGAATCACCTTGATAATGACTTTTTCTAGATTGGTGTCAGCAACGGTTGCACCTTCATAGTCAACAAGTAACTCGGTGCCTGGAAGATTTTGGATGCCAGCTCCTGCTTGGATGACACCGAGACCCATGTTTCCTTTAATCACAGCAGGAGATTAAGAGTAAGTGGCACTGTAATAATACTCTAGATGAGAAGAATAAGTTAATTGGCGATCAAATGAACCGGCTAGAGAAAAGGAGTCCGTACTTGTATAGGGCGACCCGCTAGTACTATATGAGGGGGCACATACAAAAGAAGTTGTCTTCCATCTGCCCTTTATCGGATCCTCTGGGGAAAGAAACCAGAGAGCGCTCTGAGGCGGGGCTGCGTCTGTCAAACCGAGACCATCCGTAAGAGCAGACTGCGTGTTAACGCGCCGCGCGTGGAATTTCCGCTCATTGTTGTGCGCGATCAAACCCAGACGGCAAGCTTACTAGATGTACAGTCACCAGAAAATCTCCCCTTCTCATACAATACAACGCTAGGGTTGTGTTTCAAGGACTTTGTGGGTATTGAGGCGTCTCAACTTTTGTACATAAAGAACATTTGAGTTGAACTATAAAAAAGGTAAATACCCACGTTTACAGGTTCGCCCTGCTCAGTGACAGCGTAAGGCCTCCCGGCAATTTACTGCTCGAAGTCACTGCATGGGCCAAGTCACCCAAGTGTACTGTAGTAACAGCCGTGCCAGACGCTCGTGCCTGTCAGTTCTGCCAACCAACAGTGCACGAGCTCTATAAGAATGAGACGGCGTTAGACTCCGGGGCTATTAATGCTACTTGAATTCTCATAAAGACATGCCAAAAGTATACGCGCATTTACAATTAAGACAAGCAAGCCGGGGCACTCTCCATACCCAACGGAAAAACCATCACTCCAACTCAACAGAGGATCTTGCACCAATTAATTTCGATCACAATGTGGTTGAGCCTTTCTCACTTTGCGCTTCTGGGTATCGTCACCTGCCTGACGCTGAAGGTCAATTTGCCCCCTCATTGATGCCAACGAATGGGATACTGACAAACGGCAAGCTCATCTTCAGGCTCTTCTTCCACCCGCTTAGACATGTTCCGGGCCCCTTCATCGCGAAGATGACTTTTTTGTGGTCTACCTATCTGGACCTTTCGGGTGGTCGGTGTGAGAAGATACGCGACTTACACATCCAATACGGACCTACCTTGAGAGTGGCTCCTGATGAGCTCTCGTTTGCTGCCATGCAAGATTACATGGTAGTCTATGCCCAAGGAACACCGTTTATGAAAGGCGCTGTCTACGATACACTCGGCCACTCGCAACATCCTGGACTCTTCGAGGTTAGAGACCCTCAAGTTCACAAAGAAAGACGCAAACTCCTCTCCTCGTCTTTGTCCAAGAATAAGATACTGGAAACGGAGTCGTTGATGATACCGAAGATCACACGATTATTGAGTTGGATAGACCGCAGTAGTGGCAGCCCAATGAACGTGCTCAACTGGACGAGAATGGTCGCTCTGGACATTGCCGGCGCGGTATTCTTGGGAGACGATGAAATGGGAGGCCTAGCGACGGGGAATCCGCCCACATTTATCAAAAACCTCGATGCCTTTCTTGGTCTCAGCGGTTTGAAGTGGAGAGCGTCGTGGATAGTGGTTTTGTTTGGATGGGTACCTATCCCGAGATGGCGCGCCTTCGTCACATCGTCGGACCAGAAGTACGCTTTTGGGGACGCTGCATACCGTCGATACCTTAAGCGGCCCGGGCTACTCGCAGAACAGAACGACCCTGTACAAAGACTAATTCAAGGAGATAAGACCATCAAGCCACTCACCGACGGCCAAGTTAGCTCGGAGATTACCGGCCTTCTTACAGAGGCAACAGAACCTGTGGGCATCACGCTTACGTTTGCCTTGTGGGAGCTCGCCCGTCACCCGGAATGGCAGCAAAGGCTACGACGAGACATCAAGGGGGCCGGCATAGAATTTGACAACGGCGTGCTGCAATACACTGAGATCGAAAAGCTGGAGTCTCTCGAGGCGACCTTACTCGAGTCTCTGAGGTTGCACCCGTCGGCCCCCGGACCTCTACCTCGAATCGTCCCGAACGAAGGTGCCATACTTGGCGGCTTTCAGATCCCAGCCGGGGTAAGTGAAAGAGCTTGCCTTGATTCACATTCGTAACGGTATTGACACCTGGAACAGATCAGCGTCTCAAGCCAGGTTTTCACGTTCCATCGGGATCCCAAGATCTTTCCGTCGCCCAACGTTTACAACCCCTCACGCTGGTTGAGCCCAGCTGGAGGTAACCCGGCGATGAGAAAGGCATACAGGCCTTGGAGCGCAGGTTCCCGCATGTGCATCGGCATTCACATGGCCACCATGGAGATGAAACTCATACTAGCAGCACTGGTGGACCGATACGAAATCACTATTCCTCAAGATATGCTCGCCAATGACTCTGCAGGCAAGACAGATTTGTTCGCATTCATGCCGAATGTGCGTCACGTCGGCCTTATCTTTCACAAGACGACCGTTCACTAAATACTGTTCATTGTCACTTCTCTGAGATGCTTGGAGAGATTCGGTCGAAAGCGATACAGCTATGTTTAAGAGACATGAAAACGGTTACATCCAGAATGCGACCACGGAAGACGTGCTTGGTGTCTAATTGTCCACTGGAGGGTCGAGGACTAGGAATATCAGTTCGACCATTCCAAGAAACATTGATTGCATCCAAAAGACCAGGAACGAAGTACATGGAATCAGGGCCCTGAAAACTACAAACTACCGTTAGAAGAACAAGTTAAACGTAAGTATGTCCACCAGCTATCTCTGCAGCTCTATGTTTGTTTTTGTTTCGAAACGGACCATGTTCTTTCAGACTCCACTAGTCCTACCCGGCCTCGTGTAAGTGAATATTACCAGGTCTATTCAGAAGAAGGCCAAGGGATTTGTTTCGTTTCCGAAGATTTGCTGCACTACGTCCCAGTGCTCCACGATGCATGTCCCCTGGAAGCGGAAGAGGTCCATGATGGCGTATTCGACCCCGCCGCTCAATATCAGCTTGTAGTGCAGGACACCGTAACCCTGGCCTGAAGATATGGTGTAGATGACATGTGACAGGTTGGGGTCTGCAAAAAAACACTGAAGAACTCTAAAACATTGTCACGTCCCGAGAGAATGACTGGGCTGTGCTGGGTATACTCCCTTTGCGTAAAGTTAGACCGGCATCGTTAGAGAAAGGGGGCTTGGAGAAGAGACCAGATGACGTACCAGGGAACATAGTCATTCCAGGCTTCTACAGGGTCCTTCTTGACGAGGAACGTGTGGGCAAACTCGTGGAGGGCCCCAAGCTGCTCGATTTCCGTCGCGGTGATGTTTTGGCATTTGGCTGCCCGTACATGGATACTACATAATGACAGCAGAAGAATGAAGGCTGGATAAAGCGACATAATACGACAATTAAATAGGAATCCAGGTCAAATTAAATCGGAAGTAAAAAGTGGTGAGTGGGTGAGTAATGGGGATGTTAAAGGTATATGAAACAGAGCGTATATATTTACAAAGCATGTCGACAACTCGGATTGTTTTGCTCCCTTTGCATATCGTAATAATGCATATACCCTGGTGATGTGTCTCATAGGTACTTAATAGGTTCAACTTATTCAATAATCAGAAAGTTATAAACGCTCAGACTTGGTATACATCTGTTGATGTTTCATATCAGGAATAGCGTATGATGTTCACTCGAGACTATGTGCGCTATTATAAGGTGGTGTTGGTGGTACGCCTGCTCTTTGCTTTTACTAATCCGGGGTAGATCGGAACCATGGATCATGGCTTTTTGAGAAGGACGTATGCAGGTGTCTGCTTGACTGCATTGATACGTCGCCGTACGCCCGTGCTGAAGGGTCCATGGAGACCTCGTGAAGCTTGGTGTTGATTGTGGCTTTGAACGTTTGAGGCCCTACCTTAACGAGCAACCCCAAACTGTTAAGCAAACACCCCTGCTTATTAGTACTCAAGAAAGCATCTGGTCCTTCAAGCGCCACAGATTCCCATTTTGAACACCCGGTAGAGTGACACTAAAATCAGCGAGACAATAGGAGTAAGGAAATGAGCCCGCATCAGAACAGTGCAAGTCAAACACCAACGTCGGATAGAAAGCGGGGAAGAGTTCAACATTCCGGCATGACGACTTTTCTTTCCTTTCAATTCCCTAAAGCAGTTTTCATGTGAATTGGTTTGAATCAACATCATGGACTCCGTTCCACGTCTGTCTACTCTCGCCGCCGAGGTCAGTCGCGCGGCCGAAATTATTGATAATTATCTATCAGAAAGCGGTTCGAGTCATCTTACATTCTCCACGAATGGCAAGCATGACCTCAATGAAGCGCCGGAAGCCGTTCAAGATGCTAGTGAGGTTGTCATGCGGCAAAGCCGGGTCTTGTTGGAACTCTTGGCAGGACCCTATCACCGCATCCAAGGGATGTGCACCATGGTACAATCTACACCCGTTGAGGCTCCAAAAGTCCGCTTGTTAACCGAAATAGCACCACGATAGTGCAGCTTACCGCTGGCTGTACTACTTTAGAGTTCACGAACATGTCCCATTGACCGGTGACATTAGCTATGGGGAGCTCGCAAAGAAAATCAACGCGGACGAAGCCCGACTCCGGCGTGTGCTGCGTTTGATAATGACGCGCCACCTGTACTGCGAACCCCGACCCGGATTTGTGGCTCACACCATTGACTCGAGCATCATCGCAACAGACAGCAGCGTGGCCGGTTTTGTCGGCTACAACATGGAAGAGACATTCGTTGCTTCAACGAAACTTGTGGAAGCAACTGAGAAATTTGGTGCCAGCACGGAGAGCAATCACACTGCATGGAATATTGCGTTTGGGACGGAACTACCGATATTCGACTGTTTCAAGCAAAACCATGAAAGAGCCGAGAGGTTTGCCAAGACAATGGAGTTAGCGGCGAAGCAGGGCCAATTTGACATTCGCTATATCAACAGCTACCCATGGAAAGAACTTGGCCACGGAACTGTCGTCGATGTAAGTTACGAGTCAAAGCCCCTTGTTGCTCGATGATAACTGTGATCTGACATTGCATGTCCACTTCTAGGTTGGTGGGTCGTCAGGTCATGCTTCTTTGGCGATCGCTCAAACTGCCCCGGAGCTGAAGCTCGTTGTGCAAGACTTGCATTGCACTAAGAAGGAGTCCCAAAGTAACATTAATGAGCGGGTCTCCTTCATGAAACATGACTTTTTCTCTGAGCAGCCGATCAAGGATGCGGAAGCTTATCTTCTCCGCTGGGTACTCCACGACCACCGCGACAAGGCTGCTGCCAACATCCTCAGAAATATCGTGGCAGCAATGGGGCAAACCTCCCGCGTTGTCGTCATGGACATAATACTACCTGAGCCGCATACCCTTCCGATTGAACAGGAGAGGCATGTCAGGTACGTCTCTGTTACTTCAGCGAGTGGTCTGATGGTGTGACTGACTCTCGGACGCAGACTGGTTGACATGGAGATGATGACCAACTTTAACTCCCGGGAGAGAGAACTCGAGGACTGGAAACTCTTGTTTCGAGAGGCCGACCCCCGTCTGAAACTAACTCGTGTTTTCAGGCCGAAAGGCAGTGCGATGTCACTAATGGAAGTTGTGCTAGATTAGAGTTTGTTGCACATACCACCTACACTCGCTTGGCAACAATATGTTACTTCAATAAAGCTACATGGTAGTTTTTAAGACACCGAAATGTGCCGCTGTGGTTTTGTTTCGGATTTGTGCATTTCTGGATTATAACCACGTTATCGAATATCACCAGTTCTCAGTGAGTTTGTCTAAGGAGGGAATGTCCATATGAGAGACAGTCCCTTTGTCCAGCCCCATCAACCTTTCGTAATCTTCACGAGGTCGATCACTCATAGCCGCTGCTCTATTGCTGTCCTCGCACCTTCTTCGCGAATCTCGGTCATGGATTGGTATTCAAGTGAGGCTTTGTCCCAGAGCAAGCAATACATTGGCCGGACAGTTGCTTGCATCGGCCTCTTCGTGAGTCATGATGCGAAAACTTTTGACGTCCTGGCCGTTCCAACTAACTTCTTTGGGCAAGCTCACTATTTTCGCATGTACTAGAGCTATTCGCAACGTCTTTTGTCACCCACTCGCGTTATACCCAGGGCCATGGTGGTCTGCTATATCAGGAGCTCCGGCTCTCTTGGCTTCGGTCACCGGGCAATCGTCCTATTACGCGCTGTATTTACATCAAAGGTATGGCGACGTCGTTCGCATTGGTCCCAACGAGCTCTCATATATCACTGCGGGCGGCTGGAGGGACATATACGGCCACAAGGCGCATCTACCAAAAAACACAGAGTGGTATATGGCCCCTCCAAATGGCATTCATAACATTTTAAGCAACGCGGACAATGAAGACCACAGTCGCATGCGCCGACTACTAGCGAACGCCTTCTCTGATCAAGCACTTCGCCAACAGGAGGACCTTATCAAAGTTCATATCAATTTGCTGGTTGAGGGCCTCCGAAGAGTCTCCCGGCATCACAAGAACGAGATCGACATCATAGAATGGTTCAGCTGGACCACATTTGATATTATAGGAGATCTCATATTCGGCGAGTCTTTCGGGTGTTTGCGCAACACCAGAAATCATCCCTGGGTCGAGGTCATTATTGACGGGATCAAAGCAATAATATTCATCAATGCGGCCAAGGTGTTGTACGGCGGCACCTGGGTACTGAGGGCTATCCAGTCGAACAAGACCATTGAAAGCAGAGAACATCACCATGAACAAGCTGTTCTTAAGGTCCACAGGCGCCTGGAAAAAGACACTGACAGACCGGACCTGATGACTTACATATTACGACATAACGACGAGAGGGGCATGTCTGTGCCAGAAATCGAGGCCAATGCTGATACTCTTCTTGTTGCTGGATTCGAGACCACATCGACGCTTCTGTCCGGATTGACATTCTACTTGCTGCAAGAGCCACGGGTCATGAAGAAACTTGTTCAAGAGATCCGCAGATCTTGGAAACACGACGATGAAATCGACAACATGAGTGCTGCGAAACTCGAGTATCTGAATGCGGTTATCAAAGAGGGACTTCGCGCGTATCCGCCAGTCCCTGTTGGACTTCTACGCCGCGTGCCAGCTGCAGGTGCCATGATAGACGGCCAATGGGTTCCTCCAGATGTCAGTTGTTCCCGAAAAGCGTCCCACCTCTGACTTTATTGTTGAAAGTGTAAATGAGCTGATAGCATAAAACAGACCGTTGTGTCGGTGAATCAGTGGGCTGCCTATCGATGCTCGAGGAACTTTACCGATGCATACTCTTTCGTTCCCGAGCGCTTTCTAGGAGATGAGCGTTTTGCATCTGATAGAAGAGATTGCCTGGAGCCCTTTTCACTAGGTCCACGAGGATGTCTCGGTAAACAGTAAGATTACCCACATACATTGTGGCTGATCTAGCTAACGTTGAATAGCCTGGCTTATTCCGAAATACGCGTGATTCTAGCGAGGTTGCTGTGGAACTTTGACATTGAACTCATGCCGGGCCAACAAAATTGGGCAAAGCAGAAAATATACATTCTATGGCAAAAAGAGCCCCTGATGGTCAAGATCTCAGAAAGGATCTAGATACATAAGCTCCTAACAGGACCTATTTTATGAGCTGTGAACGATGAAGCCTGTGTAGCCTACGCTGGCTGAGCTGGACGGGGGGCCATTCCTCAACTTTGACAAGACTGTATATTCCGTAATAGTTTGTCAGCGTAAAATAAATCTACGGCCCGAATTGGTCTTTCCCCAGGACCGCATTCAGCTCCATCACGAGCCATCCCTGGCTGACTATCTCGGCTTGTCTCTCCTCCAGCTCGTCTACAGACCAGTTCGCCTCCATGTATCTTCCATTCATAAAATGCGCCCTGTCAGAGGCAATCCACAGCGCAGTGTCTCCTGAAAGTGCTGGCGTATCTTTGGAAAACCTCTCAAAGGCAGGGTTTGTCAAATTTGTGATCACAATACCGGGGTGCAGGCTTACAGCCCTGATGTTGGAATTCTCCGAGGCAACAAAGCGCTGCAGCTGAATTTGAACCATCTTTGATAGGCAGTAACTTGCCAGAGTCGGCGTAGCAGTAATACCGCCATGACTAGCGATGTTGATCACTGATGCAGACTTCGACTCACCAACAAGCTGGAGGAAATGAGCGGTCATTAAAGCGGTACCCTTAACGTTAACCTCCTATGTTTAAGACCGCGAACGGTCCACTATCAGCAACGTAATTTCTGAGAGATTCGAAGCGACCCAGAGCAGATGGGCACATACAAAATCTCTCCAAAAGCTTGTGAAGTCGGTGTTTCGGACTGAACAAGCCGGCGAAGCACTAGCAGCATTATTGATGAGAATGTCTGCTGTGCCGAACTCTTTTTTGATCTTGGCAAAGAGATCAGATATTGCATTCTCGTCGGTCACGTCCATGTCTTGAATCATGACGCGAACAGCAGAATTGATCTGACGGATCTCGTCTGCAGCCTCAATCAACTCGCCTATACTTCTCGCAACGAGTACTAGAGCCTTTGCACCTGCCTTTGCAAACGACGGGGCAAATCCCTGGCAAATGGGATTAGTTTCTGCCGCACACCGTTTCTAAGCCGGCAGCCACGCCACTAATAGACTTGCCTTGCGGCCCAAGCCTTTGCTGGCACCGGTTATCACCACCACTCTGCCCGCTTGAGATAATTCCGGGCGGCACGGATCAATGCTCGGATAGGTGTCTCGGTAGGTCCTCTTTGTGAATTGGGCAGTGGTGATGAAGTGATCATCTGGAAGGCTTGAAAAATCGGCCATGACTGCGAGTGTGGCTCCTCGACTTGTATCTGAAGGTTGTGAACGACGCGCGAGACAGGCTGCAGGTAAGCTGTGTTGTGGCTTGTACGTTATACATCAAACCTGCAATTTTATACTTGCATTTGGAACCTTTGTCGACAAAAACAGAATCTGCACATGTGGCGGCTCTCGCTCGTGCTACTCAGTTATTCTTCTAGCGAGTCGTCTTAAATCCTCTCCTAGTAAGGGGTACAGTCAGGTCAAGACCAAGCTCGGTCAGGTTGCACGTAGCCGACGGCGTCTCATTGCATCACAGAATAAACTTCAAGGCCACCCAGACATGATCAGCGACACTAAAGCGTGAGTCCCTCGGCCTCAAAGGGTTCTTCGGCCTTGCTCTGTTTTGCGGGGGTGTGTTCTCCTCGCGAACCTAACCATGATTAGCAACGTCATCAGCAACCAGACTGGCACATGCTAACTTCAAAGTGACCACAGGAAGTTGGACAGCTCTCCTTTCACAAGCTTGAAAGAAGCATCCAACTTCCTGCACTCAGTTCTAACAAGTGCATGTACTCAGGTAACGTTGGGCACGAATATTATGGGCTTCACCGGCTCAACGAGCATTATGACCGCAGTGAATTTCGTTCAGGTTTTGCCAACAGCAGCAGTCATATTTTGCGTCCTAGGTCTTCTCACAAAGGTGCGTCTTCCATCTCTGGGTCTGAGTTTGTGCAAGGCTAACTGGCGCTCACATAGGTAGTCTACAACATTGCCTTTCATCCTCTAAGCCATGTCCGGGGCCCATTTCTGGCGAAGATAACCACCAAATGGGCAAGCTACCAGGACATCGTCAACGATCGTTGCGCCATCACCCACAATTTACACCTTAAGCATGGCCAAGTCATCCGGGTAGGCCCTAACGAGCTGTCTTTCTACGACCCAGTCGTGGCCAAGAAGCTATACAGTCAGAGCGCACACTTCCCCAAGGCACCCGTCTACGACACGCTCGGCAATGGCCGTTTCCCGACGCTATTCGACATGCGCGACCGCCGCGCCCACCGCGATCGTCGAAAAACCCTAGCTCCCGCGTTCGCCAAGTCGACAGTTGACAAGAGCGAGCCCGAGGTGGCGGCACAGTTAACTAAATTCTTCGTTTGGCTCGACCGCAAGGACGGAGTTCCGCTGAACATGGCCATGTGGTGCCGGATGATTGCGCTGGACATCACTGGAGCCGTGTTCCTTGGAGAAGACTTCGGCGCACTAAGAAGCGATGTTCCGCACGTACACGCGGTCGACTTGGACAGCTTCCTCGCGCTCAGTGGGCTCCGATGGCAGCTACCGTGGCTGATACCCTTATTTGGATGGCTGCCCATCCGACGGTGGCAGGACTTCATTGGAGTATCGGAACGCATGTACAGCTTCGGGCAATACGCTCTCTCCCGTTATCTGCAATATTTCGGCAAGAACTTCTACAAGCCAGACGACCCAGTGTACCGGCTCCTGATGGCAGCCGAGAACACAGGAGTTCCAAGGTGCCATGAGGAGATTGGCGCCGAGGTTGGGAGTGTCCTCATAGCTGGAACAGATCCCGTAGGAACAACGCTGGCTTTTGCCACATGGGAGCTCGGCCGACACCCAGAATGGCAGGAGATACTGCGGCAAGAATTCAAAGATGCGCATGTATCTTTCGAAAACGGCGTCGTTCCAAGATGGTCAGACATAGAGAAGCTAGACAAGCTCAATGCTGTGTTCATGGAGGGCCTGCGTTTGCATCCGTCTGCCCCGGGGGCTCTTCCACGAGTTGTACCCGAAGGAGGAGCCATGCTCAGCGGTATTGCTACGCCAGCTGGGGTAAGGAAAATCTCATGTCTAATACCCTCTGCGCGGTTCCGCTAACTGAGCCCACCCGCAGACCATTGTCTCCTGTCAAAACTATAGTCTTCATCGAGACCCGGATGTGTTTCCCTCGCCGGATATGTATGATCCAAACCGATGGTTATCGCCGCTAGGCGGGACAGCAGCCATGAGAGACTCGTACCAGCCTTACAGCACGGGAGCCCGCATGTGTATTGGAATGCATGTTGCGACGATGGTTCTGAAGATGACTATTGCCGGCATTGTAAATGGCTGGGACATAAGCGTTGCTGAGTCGACATCAAAGGAGAAGGTCAGTGTCACGGACTACTTTGCATTCATGCCCAAGGTTGGAAAGGTTGAACTTGTTTTCAAGAAGCGACCAGGCTCCTCGTGTCCATCGACAGCTTAGACTAGACCTGGAAAACACTGTGGGTTTGTGAAACATAATTATACGTATGCATCTCCTTTACGTGGCCAATGTCGGATGATGAAAGCGAAACGGTGTCTCCGTTGAGGACAAAGTGCTCAAAAGCGGAGAGATCATTGAAATGAGCCCAGGCTCGCTGCGCTTCCAGGATCTGAGAAAACGCTAAGTTGTTGAAGCCGTGCTGAGTCCTGAACTTAGCGATGCCGCTTCACCGCTATTACCAGTGTCTGTTGGTGGCCTTGCATAGTTAGAAAAACGATGTGACAGCGGCGATCGGTTGAAAGCTACAAGCAAGTGTTGCTGGCCTTGCATTCGGTTACAGATTTGTAACCCTACAGCGTCCTACAAATCATTAGCGAGAGCGTTGTGCCTCCGAACCTTATCCTAGTTTGTCTCAGCTGCAGAAATGGTTTCGCGTATTCACAACCTGAAACTATAGTACAAGGTCCCCTTAATGTACAGCATATAAGCTAGAATTCAATTCGAGCATACTAAGCGTAATTACTTATAAGGATTGTTACTTTAACCAGTATAAAGCGTATACCGTTCACCACTTTGTAATAATTGTTGGTTAGGGGGGAGAAGGTTATATCGATAAGTACGGAACAGGGCTGGGCTGCCTAGTCTACTTACTGCACACTTTGTATTCCGCATTTCTGGAATATCAATCCAAGCAGGATGTGTAAGATTCCTCGAGTTGTCTTTGGCGCGGCTGAGGTCGGCGTGTTTGACGAAAAGCAGTGGGAGGAGATGAAGGTTTTGTTACAAAAAAATCGAATCACGGAGTTGGATACCGCATTTGGCTACGTATGTCTGCACATCAGCTGCCGCACACATCAACAAGTTGGCGAAAAGAAAATACCAAGATGAAAAGCACGAAGCTGATCTTTTGTCTTAGAACGGCAGTGAGGAGAGCCTTGGAAGATTCGGCGCGCCCAAGGTGTTCACCATTCACTCCAAAGCGCCTGGATTCGCCCCAGGGTCTATGACTAGAAACTCTATTCTGAGCGGAATGACTGAGTCGCTCAGGAGGCTGGGGACCGAGAGAGTAAGCCCAGCTGGAAGCAAGTTCGACTCTTATATGTTGATGCATACTTAAGTACATGGATCGATAGGTTCACACATATCTTTTTCATTCTCCTGACTCCGAAACCCCTATTGAAGAGTCACTTGCCGCTATCTCGCAGCTGTACCAGGAGGGGAAGTTCAAGAAGGTAAGTTGAGTCCTATGAGACGAAACTACTATAAGACCAAGACTAGTTTTAAAAGCTGATTTTCTTTAGTTCGGGCTGTCGAACTTTGAGCCCGCTGACGTACAGAAGATATACGATATACAGCGGCAGAATGGCCACGTGCTGCCAACCGTCTACCAAGGGAACTACAACGCTGTTGCACGCTCTGCTGAAACAGCTTTGATTCCAGTCCTGCGCAAGTTGAACATTTCCTTCGATGCGTACAGCCCAATTGCGGGAGGCTTCCTTGCGAAGGAGCCCAGCAGCTTTCGATCCGGGGAGACAACCGGGCGATTTGCCCCCAGCCATTTTGGCAGTGGGCTATACAACACATTGTACTCCAAGCCAAGCCTCCTGGAGCTTTAGACACATGGAAGTTCATCGCCGAAGATATCGGGGTTAGTATGGCTGAGTTGGCCTATCGCTGGGTCTCGTACCATGGTACTCTCGACTACACCAAGGGTGACGGGATTGTGATCGGAGCTCGTACTCTAAGTCAGCTGCAAGAGACGTTGAATTCCATCTCAAGAGGCCCCTTACCATGGTCAGCGGTTGAGGGAATCGAGGCAATTTGGCAAACGGTTCGTGACGAGGCGCCAATAGACAACTACAACAGCTACTTTAAGAGTACCGTAACAGGGCTGGGTGAGCGGTTCAGTACAGTCTCAAATCAGGAAACGAAGCCCGAAGCTAGTCAGAAGAATGGAATTTAAGGGCTTTCAAGTATAAATAGATACTTTTCCCCCCTTGATCAGAAGACCAGAAGAGATCCACCGACAGATACAGAAGCAAGCAGGCAGACAGCGGTAAATTCATATATTTTATTGGACGGATATATCAGAATCAAGTGCGTAAAGTGAAGAATAAGCGAGATCGGGCATGAGCTCACAATTCTATGCCTCCAATGAACAGTATTCCGATCAGAAGCCGAACATGAAAGCGTAATACTAATTACCACTCATCCAACAACAACAGTAACAGCAATACAGGGGCTTTCTCTGTTGTGACTCTTATCCTCTGACCACGACAAACATGTCTGATCAGATGGACAAGACTGACCCCTAGCCACCTACAAAATTCGCGACTATAGGTGCATTGGTTGGCTTGCTCAGGGATCAGGTAGGTGGTTTATAGGTTTTTAAGATTTTCCATCCGTCCCTAGGTTCGGACACCCACTTAGTTCAGTATCTTTCTAAATATTCCGTCCACACATCCACACGGTGTATACATCCGCTTATACGGCGGCACGGTCGTGAAAAGGTAGCCATTCGCTGCCTAGGCGAGATTGCTCCTCTGACGGCCGTCGCATCTGAGGAAGGTTAGTCAGTCTGTGTGTTGTCTCTGTAGTTATGAGATACGTGACAAACTTGAAATCCTGGGCGAAAGCAAAGAGCAATACCTTCAAGTATTGCAGTTGATTAAAATCACTCGTCGTGGAAGCAAAGTCACTTGTTATTTTCTCAGCTTGTTAAATTGTATCCTAAGCCATCGCACTACTTGAAAGGCCCACTCAAGACCTACGCAAACCCAGATCTGGATCAGCTCCTGCTCACAGTGATTCATTGTCCTTTACTAGAACCATGGTCGACATGCTTCTCCCGAGAGGGTTCGATGTCCGACTGAGCCGTAAGCGCGGAATCGTGCTGCCAAATAAGGACTCCCATTCTTTCATGTCTCGCTCTTGGGCATTGTAGAGTTGTATCATGGCCAAATCCCGCGCACGCAGCTTTCCTTCCTCAAAGGGTGGAGCATCTCCTGGAGAGGGCAGGATGATATCCATGACGACGATGACAGCTCCAGGCTTCAGCGCGACAGCGAGGTGTTGCAGAATGGTGCGAGCCTCTGCAAAAGGCCAGTCGTGTAAGACCCTGCGAAGAAGGTAGACGTCGGTAACAGCGGCGACGTCGGCAGGCTGCGGGTTGTAAAAGTCGTGCACTGCGAAGGTAATGCGAGATGCGAGGGTAGGGTCGAGGGTCGTTAACACAGATTTGGATACCTCCACTGTCCCCTCCAGGTCCTGCACCGTGAACTTGAGCTGCGGATGATGCTCCGCCAACATAATGCTCACGTGGCCTGCGGATCCACCCACCTGCGATTGCATAGTTGGTTAGCAGAGACTCCTACAGATGCGGTAGAGTGTCAAGAACTCCGGGAGAAGACAAACATCGACAACACGGGCATCACCCAGAGATGCCCAGTCAAATCCGCCGAGAACGTGCCGATTGTCGGAACCTTCGTCAATTTCAGAGTTGTTGCGCATTAGACGCGCAAAGAGCGTTGTAAACTCTTCCGAATCCGCCACGTAGTCGAAAAATGGCTTGGTCGTGTTAAATGCGAGGTTGAAAGCTGTCTGACTCTTGTCGTCGGTATCTCCCCAGCGCGCCGTTGCGTCGCCTAGTCTGGCTGCTGATGGTGCAATGACCTGTGTGGCATACTTGGCCCAATCGACCAGCGACTTCTGAGTTACAAACTGTGCCGAAACGCGATTGTGAGCAATTTTATCAGGTTCAGGCTCGCAGAAGAGTCCACCAGTCATTGTCATCCGGGCAACGCTCTTCAGGCGGCTCAGGGGCACATTGCATGATGCTGCAATATCACCGTAAGATACCGTTCCCTCGGTAGGGACCTTCTCGAAGATATCGAACTCCAGCAGCCAACGGAGGCAACTAAGTTGTTGATACTGTTCTGACAATCAGCGGAGATACGCGGCGAGGATTGCCAGCATTCATTTCCCGTATCCGCAACCTTGGGCTTCTCACATATATGTGGTGCCGCTCTATAAAGTCATTTGCAACCATCATCTGCTGCTGAAGCTCAACGGACGCCTCGAGAAGCTCTCTACGAGCTTGCTGGATAGACTCGGGAGCGTCGAGAATGTCCACAGTATGAGAAGCGGCATATTCAGTGACAATCTGCAGGTTGGGTATGATGCGGGCTGCCACAGCCTCTAGAGCTGGTAAACTCAACATTATCGGGTTCTCTTCCGACGCGTTGGTAATGATGTGTGGATGGCGCTTCACTGGGAGACTGCCGAGCTCTATGGGGAGCTCCTTGTACATAACGACCCGGTAAAGCAATGTTCCTCAGACATTACTATCCGCTTTCAATGATCCATCGATAATCGCAGGAACTTTCACGCCGAGGGAAAGGCCTTGCATCTCTCATAACTAAATTGAGTTGTACCGCACAGACGACGCTCAACACCTAACCCCTTCTTTCGTACATAAAAGACAAAAGACCCAAGGCCTTGAAATATCGATATGGCTATATAATCCTATTATGACAGGGATAAATAACCGATAACCTTATTCTGACAATCGGTGGAGGAAATGCCTCCAAGTCATCAAAGGCAGAAATGCCATCCATCTACGCGCCTCGTTACAATGCCGCCTCTAAACGCGGAAAGGCCTGACTTTTGATCTGCCACCAGCCGAGACATACCTCGTCTCATACGCGGTGTTCAAAAGGTAAAGATGTAACGTACGCAAACATAACTCGGATGATCGACGTTATGTCTAAGAACCATAATGGTCAAGACTGGGTTATAAGAAAGCATCGTGGTGCGGATTATGCAAATGCCTTACTCTATTTTCCATACTACAGGCAGGTACTGATTGGTCCGCCAGCCAAGCTTCCCACTTCCACCGAGATACTGTTTTCTCTTTGCCTTACAAATGCCCGAGCCCAAACAAGGCGTGTCCACCCTGCTTGACAAGCTGGCAAGCCGCCTATCGACATCGACGCTAGTCCGTCCATGCGATGCAAGCTATGACAAGGCCATCAGTAGATGGTCAACAGCCGCATCTAAACCAGCTGTAACTCTTCCCCGTTTCAAATTGTGTCTCGTGAGGCATGGACATTGCTAACGGGCTCTGGCATATTCTCAGGCCGGGGTCCTTTTTGCTAAGTGCACTGAGGACATTTCACGGACGGTAGTGTTCTGCCGGGACAACGGTATTGACCTGGCCGTTCGTGGTGGCGGCCACTCCACATCTGGCGCATCATCCACCAACGGCGGCGTTGTAATTGACCTTTCCTTGATGTGTCATGTTGCAGTTCACGGAACAAAACTCGTCGTACAAGGCGGCTGCATATGGGGCGATGTCGACGAAGCCGCCTCCAAACACGGGATGGCAACCGTGGGAGGGACGGTTCACCATACCGGTGTCGGGGGTCTGACACTGGGCGGAGGGTACGGATGGCTCAGTGGTCTTCACGGCCTAACCATTGACAACCTGATCTCTGCGAAGCTTGTGCTTGCAGACGGCCAAGTCGTTATGGCTTCAGAACTAGAAAACGCTGACCTATTTTGGGGTGTTTGCGGCGCAGGACATAACTTTGGAGTTGCGGTCGAGTTCGTGTTCCAGGCACATCCGATGGAGAGTTTCTGGGGTGGTCTCTTGATTTTCTCTCTCGACCGGCTGGATGCCATTGTGGATTTCTTCAATGCCACCGTGGCCGGACTGCGGGGCGAGGGGAGCGCGAGCCTTGCCCTGACGGCCGCGGATCCGTCCAAAAGCCCGGTTATAATCGTTACTGCCGTCTATTTCGGGCCGGAGCAGTTGGCAAGATCCGTATTCGCGCCTCTTTTGGGCCTGTCGCCGCTGCTTGATACGACCAAGGCGCAGCCCTATCCTCTGGCTAACAGGCTGCTGGAAGCCCCATTCGACTATCGTGTCTCAATGAAGGGCGGTGTATTTCGACTGCCGTTGCGCAAGGACTGGATGAGAGAAATCGTGGCCTCGCTCGAGGAACTGCTGGCAAAGGTCCCAGATGCGAAGCAGACCGTAATTGTGTTTGAAGGCCACGATTACCGGCGAGTTTGCGCGAGGGGCACCAAAGATACGGCATTCAACGGTCGGCATGAGCATTACAACGTTCAAGTCGTCCCCTTCTGGAAAGATCCAAACAACGATGAGACATGTCGGCAGTGGGCTCGAAATGTTTGTCTGATGCTTGAACGGGAGTACATTACCAACAACGGCTCCAGAATGTCCAAGGCCGGCACGACACACGTAGCCGCCTACGGAAATTATGATCGTAAGTCCGAAGCCTACACAGCGCTCAAAGTAGTCCTTATGACGTTAACAGTGTTTGAATTCAGATTCGAGAAGCAAAGCGAGTGATTTGTTCGGGTCAAACTATCCGCGCCTTCAACTGCTCAAGTTGCGTTATGATCCAACCAATCTTTTCAACAAACTTTACCCGATCACACCCGCGAACTCTTGTTGTGCTGATATGGACAAGCTTCAGGCTTAGAGGGAGGGTCTATGGAAAGTAGTCAATGGGTATGATATCTTTAGGATGGCGTGGCAAGATGCGGACCGGGCTTGTGTATGTCGTGGTTATCTCCGCTGCGTTGAGAGCCTGCCAAGAACTTTAGATCGCGACCTCCAAGAGACTACCGTATAGCAGTTCGTATCTCATTTTCTTGCCCTTGCTTACCAGCACCGACATATGCCGATTACGCTGGACAGTATCTATGTTCAGTGTTTTCAATCTAGCAAGCCTGACACTTAGTTGCCAAGACTCGCAATACAAGGAGCAAACTGCGACGGGTTTTCGTCGGAAACTTAGGTGTAGAATGCCGAAACAAGAACGACGCAAAATTAAAATGTTGGGTGCAGGAGAGAGGGGCAGTACGACTCTGAAGTTGTAACGAAGCTACCTAACAATTCTAACAGTCAAGCAGATACAATCCCACAGTCCATCAGCCGGACTTTCGCTCTACTAACTCCCATATAGGGTTGATGAGCAAGGGGTTTTGAAACACCATCACTGCTCTCAGACGTCAAGCTCTCCCACTTGCAACCGAGCCCAGATTGCAAGAACAGCTCCCCGCTTCAAATGCCTCGGGCTTGCATTGCTGCCTTCAGATGCTTTTGAAAAGTTGCTATATGCGCGGCGCCGATCATACTGAAGTGCTCGCCATCAACGTGATGGAAGCGTGGAGGCGAGGCTGAAAAGTCACGCCATTTGATGAGCTGCTCACTAAACCATTCTTCCTTGTTCCTGGCCACCGCCTTGAGGGGATGAGCGACGAACACGTCCACCGATGGCACCTTGCCAGACGGTTCGTAGTCCCAAGCGATGTCGTGCAGTGCCATCGAGAGCTGGGCCCAGCGAAGGAACTTGGCTCGCGTCATTGCGACCTCTTCTAACCTGCCAGCCGGCGCACGGCGCAAGACCTCGTCCAGCAGCTCTTCTTGAGCCATGGATCCGATGTCTGGATGAAAGTTTTCTGGGTCATCATCTTCGACAAGCCCCAAGAAAAGCGCCAATGTGAGAATGGCTGTGACCATGTTGAGCTGCCGGATTCTTTGCTTGATATGTGGGGGAAGGTTGAGCACTGCCGTGAATTTGACTTCGTCTCCGCCGCAGATCAGTGCTTTGGTCATTTCCACCGCAAACATGGAGCCGAAGGAATAGCCGAGAAAAGCATAAGGGCCTTGAGGCTGGACGCGTTTGACGTGCTGTAGGTATGTTTCAATGGCTTCGGAGATGCTTCCGAAGTAGTCTTCGCCCTCAAAGCCTCTGGCCCGTAGCGCATACACGGGCCTGTCGGTGATATACTTCGCCATGTTCAGGTACACGAGGATCTCCCCAGCTCCCGGATGTACGAGCCATAGTGGCGTGTTGCTTCCCTTGTCGTTGAGTACAACGACGGGGTTGTAGGCTTTGGGCTTCGCGAGTTCCTGTACAGCCGATGCCAGCTCCTCGATGGTGCGGTTCATCAATATCGTTATCATGGGAATGTCCGAAGTCCCCGTCTTCGTTTGGAGGATCTGCTTGAACTTAATCACCTCAACGCTCGACACCCCCATTTCAAGGAGTCCAGAGGATACGCCTATGTCATCCGGCTTGAGCTCCATGACCTCAGCCACGGCGTCACAGATAACTTTCTCAATTTCGGATGACGGTGGCTTGAACGATGACTTTCGAAGTCGGTCCAAGACGGCATCGTTCCAGGCCTCAAAAGAGCCATAATCACCGCTTTCGTACTTCTCTCGGAGTTTCGCCCGAGAAAGTTTCCCCAAAGACGACTTTTCCAACTCGGAGGTGGGCAACGGAATGATCTTGAGTGGTCTGGAGCCACATTGAATTTGAACCAGCTTTCCAATATCGGTGGACGCGTGGAAGCGGGCCTGGTCGTCGGTAGAAGCATATGTGGGCAGATAAACAACGGCCAAACCCTCCGTTGGACAGTCTTGGGGTCGAATGGCAAAGACTTTGGTGTATGAAGGTGCCAGCCCGGCAACACTGGCTTCTTCAATGGCAGCCTCGATGTCGTCCGTGTTGTGCTTCACACCGTTTATGATCACGTTATCCTTGGCGCGCCCAACGAGCCGAAGCATCCCCTCATCGTCTTGGATGGCAATATCTCCAGTCATGAACCAGCCGTCTTCTGTGAAAACTGAAGCCGTAGAAGATGGGTCGTTGTAGTACTCCTTGAAAACTATTGGGCCAGAAAGCTCTAAACCGCCCGCTTCCCCAGGCATCGCAAGACTCCCGTCCGTTCGTCGGATTCGCATAGTCATCCCAGAGTGGCAGCGACCCAGAGACGCAAACTCCAGTCCCTTGCTCAAATCAAACTCCGGGAATCTCTCGTTGTGGATCGATCCGGCACAGGTCTCAGTCATGCCGAAGCCTGGGACAACAACATCACGGCGGACGCCATATTTTTCAAGGCTATCCAGTAGCCTGATAGCAGTTCCGATAGTGTTGGCTTCCCCTCCGGACGTGATGACACGTAAACATGAGAGATCGGGGTGGATTTTGTGAGAGGCGGTCGCCAGAGCCCGGTCGAGGGTCGCGAGAAAGAAGTTGGGCGCGAAGGAGAAAGATACTCGGAAGCGGTCAATGACCTCGATAAAAGCGAGGGGCTTCGCGATCAGTTCGGATGAAGGCACGTGAATCTGTTCCGCGCCGTGTAGCATGGCGAGCAGGTGAACTTCCACGAGGCCGGCAACGTGATCAAGCCCAATCCAGTTGAGAAAAACGTCGCTCCTCGTCGTCCCGTGGCAAGCTGCCTTGCCTTCGAGCGCCTTCAATATTTGGCCACTCTCTAGAGCAACAGCCTTGGCATTTCCGGTGCTCCCTGAAGTGAGCATGAGGCCGCGACATTTTGACTCTTGCTTGGCCGGTCGATTGGCACTTGAGCAGACGTTGAAGCTACGCTAGGCAGCAAGCTTTCCACGGCATGGACGTCGAGCTTGACCGCACCACTGAACGTCTCAAGGAGCTTTTCCTGCGTGAGGACGACTGGGTCGTCCAAAAGATTTTTGAGGTGGGCCAGATGCTTCTGGTGCTGAACCGGGGTGTTACTGAATGGGGTAGATATGGCTGGCAGATAGCCCGCAAGCACTGTGGCCCAGAACCACAAGATGTTCTGTTGGTGGTTATCGAAGTGTAAGAGAACAATCTTCTTTTTGGAGATACCGGGTATTCCACCCAAAAACATGCTTTGGACCGGCTTTTCCGAAAGAGATTGGCATAAGTGATTCTAAGCTCCTTGGAGTCTTTGGAAGGGTAGAAAACGATGCCGGCATTAGGGTTGGTGGTAGCGGCATACTCCAACAGTTCCGAGAGACTCTTGGCCGACGACATGATGTCAGATGGGAGGTAATTAATACTATTGAGAAAGGCTTGCGTTTGATGCTGTTTATGTGCACCGAACTAATCACAATATGTGCCTTATAGAATCGAAGCAAGCAACGATGGAACTGTGTCAGGACGGGCTCATATCGATGCCGGCCATCATGCCCTTATATCCCTCTTTCGCTGAGATGGACGGCTTGATGTATCCGCCACTAGTTTTTTCGGATAAAGAACTTGTTAGAGAACTCGGAAAGAAAACCTTGTGGTGGGCGCCGCGACTCGCCCCTAGACTAGGTACAACTACGTGTAGCGAAACCGAAGCAGCGACCCCTGCGGCAGAATAGGAGGCCTTGCCAGTCTATGCCACTAACCTATACAGGTAATCCATGAATACTTGATTAATACTTACGAAATGGTATTCAACGTAGTCAACTTCCCCTCACATACACGGTCAGAAATGTGCCCAGGTACCTTTACCCAGTGATACAATAACGACTTGAAACACGACGATCACTTGGTCGTATCAGAAGACCCAAAACGGCTGCTATAAGAGCCGTGTAGAGCAAGAGAAAGGCTTATTTCTGTGTATCGTTGTTTTCTTTCATCTGAAATCTATGATTCAGGTGCCTCACCATGCTAGTCCCTAATACTCGCGACGGCCTCAGCCTTCAACTGCCAGTTTCTTCTTTGGGTGATCAGAGCTATTTGTCCGTTTCGAATGGTATTCTTACTGTTGCTGATGTATAAAGCAGAGATTTACTAGCTTCTAATACCTAATTCCTAGAGTTCAAGCTCCTCTTGTTATTACCACGTTGTATTATGCATCAACCTGACTCCATGGCGGACGAATATAAAGACCTCCAGCTCGAGGGACCGCCGGTGAGAGATTACCCAACCGGTGTTGCCTTCGTCTCCGTTCTCACGGCGATCATTCTCGGCATCTTTTTGGTATGTACACCGTTGAAACTTGTTGGTGGTGAAGTAGAAAGCATTCGTGTTATATAAGCTAACCTATGTGAGCAGGTTGCTCTCGACGTTGTATGCGCCAAACCCGACTCCTGAAGCGCGAAACGCTGGCTAAGAAATTACAGTCGATCGTCGCTACTGCGATCCCCCGCATAGCATCGGAGTTTGGGAGCCTCGAGGACTCTGGCTGGTACGGCTCGGCCTTTTTCATGACCCTCGCCTCTTTCCAGGGACCATGGGGCAAGGCGTACGCCTTTTTCACTACCAAGAACGTCTTCCTCTCCAGCGTCGCTCTGTTTGCTGTCGGAAGTCTCCTGTGCGGCGGAGCAAACAGCAGTGCTCTTCTCATCGCGGGGAGAGCCATCACGGGCATCGGCGCGGCTGGGCTCTCAGGCGGGTGTTACACCATCCTGGCCCTCATCACGCCGCCATCGGTGACACCAATCTACATTGGCGCCTTTAGCACCGTCTTCACTTGCGCAAGCGCTTCCGGCCCCGTGGTTGGGGGACTGTTCACCGAAAAACTGACATGGCGTTGGATGTAAGGCTGGCCCCTTTGCGCAGACCCTGACGATCAAGCTATGGTATGTATGGTGCTGACACGTACGCCGACCCACAGATTCTTTATCAATCTCCCGATTTGTGGAATTACGTCTGCGATCATTCTACTCGTTTTCCGAATCCCTCCTACCCTGCAAACCAAGAAGGGCTCATTGAAAGAAGTGTTTCTGCAAATGGATCCCATCGGCGTTGCTCTCGTTGTGGGATTTTTGAGCCTCCTTCTCCTCGCTCTCGAACGAGCCGGTATCAAGATGCCGTGGGACTCGGGCTATGTCGTCGGCACCCTGATGGGAGCAGGCATACTGGCTATCGCCTTCATTTTCAATCAAGTTTTGCAGAAGGACAAGGCTCTGCTCACACCGAGGCTCCTAGCCAACAGGATAATACTTTTCAGTTGTATCTGTACATTCTTGTAAGTGGTCAGGATTCCCAGTGACATCAACAAATGACTAACAGACGACGAGCCTTAACGCCGCCAACTTTATGATACAATACAACCTGCCAGTGTATTTCCAGGCTATCCAAGGCGCTTCACCGTCGCTGAGTGGGCTGCAAATTACTCCGCTGCTGGTAGTTGGCTGTAAGCACACACCTACTCCTTCTTTACCCGTGCTGCCGTTCCTCGGCTAACCTGGGCCTTCTTTAGCAATCGTTAGCCTGGTAACGGGTCGACTTTATTCGTCGTTCCCCAAACCTCGCATTTTCCTCGTCGGCGGTGGCGCAATGTACGTCCTAGGTTCTGTTCTCATCTTCACTTTACAAGTTGACTCCACTCGGCTTCAATACTTGGGATATCAAGTTGTGCTTGCCGTTGGCGCGGGTATGGCCATGCAGATCCCGCTCATGGTTACGCATGGAGCATCGGACTTGTCGGACGTACCCTCTGCCACGGCGCTCGTCATGTGTAAGTACGCACATAGGCCACAGAAATGCGCAGTGCTGATGTTTTGTGTCTTCCAGTCTTTCAGCTCTTCAGTGGAGCAATGGCGGTATCGGCCTCGCAAAACCTACTGACGAATGTCATGCTTTCTTCAGTCAAGGCCGATGAGCCAGCAACCATAATAGCAGACATACTTCGCGTTGGAGCATCCGACTTGCGGAAGTTTTTCCCGCCAGAGGTTCTCTCCAAGATTCTTGCAGCGTACATGGACGGCCTTCATGCGTCGTGGGCCATGGGTATTGGGCTGTCTGCAGTCGCCGCTGTGGCCGGCGCTTGGCTCTAGATACATGATGGCAACCCGACTGGACTCGGAAGGCTCAAAAGTGCTAGAGCGGGGGTTTCAAGTCATTCCTTGATTATAATACCTGTTTCATTAGCATCGATGGCTGAAGAAAAAAGATAGAGTAAAAGGAAGAAGAAAAACATGGATAAGTATCCCAACGATTGATTCGATACATAAGCAAAAAGCAATGTGGGGCTCAATCGGGATTCGAACCCGAGACCTCGCCCATTTTCTACGCTAGGCGCAAGGGTTGTAAAACCCGAAGGGCGAATCATACCACTAGACCATTGAGCCAGGCAGTTCCTGAGGAACCGAATGAGTGGTAGTTGGTAGCGACTGCCAAGTTAGCATTTATATATCGACATTCTGCTACCGACTTGGATATCGTAAAGAAACAGCGAATTGACTTGGAGCTGGATAGCTGCCTGGCACAATATGGTGATGTTGGTTCATTTAGACATTCATTCGCCGTGACTCAATATTGCTGAGATGAAATGCATACTTTTATACAGGTTGTTGTTACACACACTCGATCACGGATCTCTTCCCTGGGTATCTCACGCACTAAGGCAAACCGGCCAACCTCCTGAAACCAACATTCTCCACGATCCTTAGGCCGCCATTCAGCGTAATGATGCCCTTGCCGCCAGCCGCAAGCCCAGCATCGGCCTTGCCCATCGCCATCTCCGTCATGAACTTGCCCAGGATTTCGGTCGGACTGACAAACGACGGGAACAATGTTCTCGTGACGGGGCCCAGGGAAACGTTCATCAAGTTGTACAGTAAACCCGGGTTCGGCACGTAGGGCTTAATGGCGTCGTGGTTCACGTTGTCGACGAAGGCCGGGCGGATCGACTCGGTCCGCAGGCGCGGGTTCGCAGCGCGCAGTTCGGAGAGGAGGGTCTCGGTCTCGCCCTTGACCCGTGCGAAGATGGCGCTGAAGCGGCCGGGCTGCTGGGTCGCGCCCTCGCCTGAGACGTAGATGAAGCGGAAAGGACCGTTCTCGGGCGGGAGGTCGGCAAAGGCCTTTGCTGCTTCTAGGGCGTAGTCCCTGGTGATTTTGACGTATTCCCTGGGTGATTGTGAGTGAGTGCAACACCACTAGGCTGGTGCAGGGGCGCATACTCCTTGGAGACCTTATTCTGGCTGATGCCCAGAGCCCACACGACGCCATTTGCGCCCTTCAACTTGTCCAACAGTTCCGAGTCGTACTTTTCAAAGTTATTGTGGATGATGACGTTGACGCGAGGATCTTTGGCGTCCTCGGCCATGGGAATCGGTCTCCTGCTGAGGACGGAAATCTTCGTAACGTCCTTCATCTTGATCATGGCATCGAGGACGCCTGAGCCGACCAAGCCAGTGGCGCCGGTGAGAATGAGATGCATTGTAAGCTGCCGATCGGGTAACTGTGCGAAATGTAGAATGTAGAATGAAACGTTTGAGAGTCAGAACGAGTGTTCTGGGTTGTCTAGATGAGCATGCTTAAAAAAACAAAAACAGGTAAAGGCAGCCAGCGACACGGCCGTCTTTTGATTGCGGAGCAGCATGGTGAAAGCGGGCGATGCGGCCGTCAGCGGACTTGGAATCTCCACTGGCGCCGGAAGTAAGCCGTCAGTTCCAGCGCATTCAACGGGGACAGTGCCCGGACTTAGCATTATCGCCACTCCTAAGTGCCTGTGCCCGCAGATAGGCCGCGGGAGGCGCAGCCGAGGTGAGGCTGGTTAGGCCGGTTCCGGGACCTGTCTCTCGTAGCGAAATACCGCTCGCGTCACTCGTCCGTGCCTATTGCTTACATGTTCACCGGCTTTGCCATGGAGACGTTCGTCTGATTCCGAATAAGCTCCATACTCTTGGCTGAAAGATGCCCGTATGGGCATCAGGCACCCGAGAGCTGTCGTGGTGCGCTGGGCAAAGGCCGGCGCTTAAACCCGACAAACGCCGCACTCCGCTGCGGGACTTCGTCCATGATGTGGGTGGATGGCAATCTCTCTCCGCTCGTCTGCGGCAACATAGATTAATACCAGGCTCAAGGGAGAGTGCAGCGAGCGCGCGGCCTGTGGGAGGCCTGCTGAAGATTAGCTGAGTCGCGGTGCGGGCGGTGTGCGATGGCACATGGGTGGACGCGTCAGGCTGTGACTGGAAATTTTCAGCATTGGAGCTCATCGCCATTTCTCATCTCTCAATGGGATCCCGAACCGCAACGTCTTATAAACGTTTCCGGGCCATTTGGTACGCCAGCTGGTCTGGTGGCTGTCATCAGAGGGATGAGCTCATATTTGAGTGGTGAGTGAGAAAGAGAGAGTGAGAATGAGTGAGAATAAGTGAGAGGACGCCAAAA
>JAIMZG010001634.1:0-44219 GCA_020466075.1 Colletotrichum coccodes
CCCACCCACCCACCACCACCCCACCCAAAATCCTCCTCCTGCAACGATCCGCAAAAAGAAAAAAGCCCTCCCCCACCGCTGGGAACTCCCAGGGGGCGCCGCAGAGTCCATCGACGGCGACTCCCTCGCCGCCGCCGCCCGCGAGCTGTGGGAAGAAACCGGCCTCCGCGCCGCGAGGTTCGTCAGCCTGGTCGGGAGCTACCAGTGGGAGGGGCTCGGCGGCGGTGAGCCCGCGACCGCTGTGCCGGGGGACCAGGCTTGGGGGTTGCCTGGGGGTGGAGTCGGAATTGTGGAGAGTGCGACCGCGGGCGTCACGTCGATTACAACCGGCGTTGCCACTGAAAGGGACTCGCACAAAACCACCAAGGGCCGTGACGCATGGCGCAAGTACACGTATCTCGTTGAGGTCGAGGCCGCGGCGGATGGGGAGGTGAAGGTCGTGATCGACCCCGAGGAGCACGAGGCCTACGTCTGGGCTACGGAGGAGGAGGTGCGCGCGGATCGGTGCGGAGAGGTTGTCTTTGAGTGGACCTCGGAGAACCAAAAGCTGGATGTGCTAAAGGCATTCAAAATCGTCAGAGCGAAGCATTAGAGCATGGAAGTTGGTTGGCTGGCTAGAGGAGGCTCACTGAACGATGGTGTTAAAAGACTCGCTATGCATTCGCGGATATTGCACCTAGAGGGTACTCTATACAGATACAATAGATGTCTAGAACTTGTGGCTCCGGGTCACAATTCGCATTCTCTCCAATACCTCCTCCTCATTTCTTCTTAGACCCGCGGCCACCACGTCCGCCCTTGCCTTGCTGCCCCTTGGCGCCACTGGCTCCACCACTTCCGCCGGCCATCATAACCCTGACCTTTCCAACAGGCACGACATTGATAGACTCCTCGGCCTTGAGCGCCTTGATAAGCTCAACCTCCCTCGGCCACATCTTCTCCTTATCCTGCGAGCGCTCATCGAGTGCGCCTTTCCTAGAAGAGTCTGACTTCCACCTCTCAAACACCTCCTTGACCGCCTTGCCTTTCTTCACCGCGCCGGGCTGGAGCTTGGCCTTGTACTTGAACTTGCCCATGGCATTCCACGGCGCGCAGACGGGGATCGCCTCCAGGATCTCATCGCCGGGGAGCGGTGTGCCGACGAGCGAGTCGAGCAGCGTCATCTTGCCCAGCTCTTCCGAGTCGAGCACCTCAACACCCTCCTCGTTCATCAGGCGGCGGATTTCCTCGTGCTCGGCTGTCTCCTTTTGTTGGCGTTCATGCTGCGCCCGACGACGCTCCTTCTGGAAGGCCAGTTGAGCTTCTCTCTCAGCCTTGCTCTGTGCCTCGGCCTCGGCCTTGTGTTTGCCGCGGGCGGAACCGTACAGTGCCTCTGCAGCAGCCCTGTCCTCCTCGTCCTGGTCCTTGTACTTGGCGGCGATCTTCTTAGCCTTGCTCTTCTGGCCTCGCTTGGCGGGTCGCTGTTTGTCATTTCCTGCTGTACTGATCTTGGAGCTTGGCGCCCCAGCGGGCTCCGTTGGCGTGGACGTCCGTCCTGTGGCCGCCTCGTCACTGCTTTCATCATCTTCCTCATCCTCGTCATCCTCGGCTGGCTTGGCTTCCTCGTTGACAGGGTTCTCGGTGGGCCTGCCCTCGTCGAGCTTGAGCTTTTCCAAGTCCTCGGCAGGAGATTCTTCTGACGTGAGACGCTCCTCCGAATCATTTTGTCCATCCTCTCCGAGATGCTGAAGAGGGTTGTCACGAGGTTTCTCATCTTCGTGGTCGTCTTCGGAACCAATGTCAGAAGCGTCGTCCGGATCTTCATCCCTTGCCTGAGCAGCATCCGCTGCAGATTCCTCCGTAGCCTTGTCAGAAGCCGGAACTTGAAGGTCAGCGCCGTCATACAGCCTGTGCTTCACGTGCCTGGCCTTGCTCTCCTCGCTAATCTTGAACATGATCCCGATGCCGAGCAGCAGCTGTGCCGGGGGGAGGAAGTTCTTCTGGCCACGGACCATGAAACTTCCCGTAGGGAGATACTCGCCAGTCGGCGCAGACTTGGAGACCTGGTCAGCGTTCACCCACCAGGCGCCCATGCCAGCCTTTGAATCCCAGGCGCTCGAGCTGCACACAGCCAGCGTACCGGCTTGCGCCAGTGTCGAAGGGGGGATCGGTGCATCGGGGGTGCTTGGGCTGTTCTTGATGATGACGGTCGCGGCGCCGTGCATGTCGGCGTGGACGTAGACATCCCCCTTGCGGAGGTAGCGCTTGTACAGCATCTCATTCTGCTGCGCATCCTTGCCGCCGAGAACCAGGTACCCGTCGGATGAGACGAACCAGGTGAACTTCTCGAACCAAATTTGCTTCCGGATGGGCTGAAGAACAGCCTTCTCCGTCTTCAAGCCCTTCTTCAATTCCGCCTGGATTTTCTGCTCGGCATTCTTCAATGCGATCTGGGACTGCTGGACAGTCTTCTCCTCCTTCTTAGCGGCGCTCCGCTTCTGCTCGTGGTATTCTCTCGAGTTCGCCCAAGGAGACAAAGTGATGTTGACATCGATCTCCAGTCGCTTGTCTGTCTTTTGCTTACTGTTCAAATCCTCGTCCTCGCTGTCAGAGGCGTCCGAGTCCGTCTCGTAGTTCGACTCATCATCTTCAATGTCTTCTTCCTCCCCCAACAGGAGAGTGATGGTGTTTTCTGCCAGATTGAGCGGCAGCTTGATGATCTCCGCGACGGGGTTATGGCGCTTCTGCTCCCGCTCGATGAGCTTGCTGATGTCGACCCAGTCCATGCCCTGCTGGAGAAGACCGTTGACGGCATCCATCGCCTCCTGGACACGCTCCACGTTCGCCTCAATCGCTGTGGCCTTCTGCTCGTTGACGGATTGCGCTCCGCGAAGGCCTTCGATACGCTTCTCCTGGTCCGACCTGGCAGCATCAAGCTTCCTTCGCGCCGCTGCCTCCCGTTCCGTGAGTTTTGACTCAAGCTTTTGGCCCTCCAACGACGAAAAGAACTCGTCTACAGTCTTGTTGTAGCCATCAAATTCGATAACCTTGACGGTAGGGTCATTGGCGAATTTGCTCGGCAGAAAGGGGTGGAAATCGTCGTAGAGAAGCTCCGACCTCTTTGTCTTCTCTCCTTCCGCTATTGATGCAGGTTCGGCATTCGATCGGTACTTCGCAAAGATGTAGCCCTTAGATGTTGTAGAGCTGGTCGCATCCTCCACAATGCTTCGTGCCTGCGTCAAAGCCTTCAAGAGCGCATCCAACAAAGACTCGTCTTCGAGGATCTCGGCCGGCTTGTTCCTGCCGTCGAAACCGGTAATCTGGAATGAATGGTCCACGAGAATCGGAGGTAGTTCGGTAATCGTTGTTGCCAAGCTTCGTCTCAGCTCGTCACCTGGCTTCGTCTTAATCTTTTTTCCTGTCGTCACAGCTGCCGAGCTCCTTTCGACCGACAATTCTAGCGCAGCTCTCACTCTCTCCTTAGTCAGGGGTGGAACACCGTTGTAGTTTTGTCGATTATCAAGCGAATAGCTCAGACCGACTCGCTGGGGCTCCTGACCCTCCCCTTCAGGAACGTTTCGCAAAAGTGTGAGGATCTTGAGGTCGGCATCGGTCAAGATGACGTTTCCGCTCTGCGCAGGCAGAGAGTTAGTAATGCGCCTCGGGCACTCCAGGTTGGGAATTACTCACAGCAAAGAACTCGAGGAAGAGTCGGTACTGGCCATCGCTGAATTGAAACTCCAGGATTCTGTCCGTTCCGATCTGCTTGACTGACGTCAACCGCCGCGTCTTCAGAAACTTTCGCAGTCGTGCGACAAAGGCCGAAGGCGCAGCAGCGGTCGTGCGTGTGAAATCTGTGAGGTGGCATCGGAAGCCAGAGTCTATAATCAACTGCTTCTTGTTGTCTGGCTTCGCAAACTTCAGCAACAGGATCTTGGAGGAGAGGTCGTAGACGTTGGCCAGTCGCAAGGTGGTGAGGCTCTCTTGGAGCTCGTGGGCGATGACTTTGACGTCGATGGATGAGAATCTCTGCTTCATGACTGCTTGCGTGGCTTGCTTGAACAGTATGAGTGTAGGTAGATATCAGTTGTAGGTCTGCGCCAGTTGGTTCGTGGCGGCTTTCGTTGTAAAGATGGATGGATCGAGGGGCAGAATCTGTGATGTGAATGAATAATCGCGGGGCAATCGTGGCTGAAGAGCTCTGAAAATGTGGGTGTGCCACGATGACGTCACGTGCCGCCTTTCTCTCTATTGCATCGGTACTCTGGCAAGCTGCTTTTGGCAAATGCAGGCTTCCTTTTGGTTTCCATATATCTTGTTGCGTCAGAAAAATATAATGCAGTTGTTTACTGCTTAATATAATGGTTCGATTGGCGAGCAAGACAAGTCTTGCGATGGTTGCTCAGCTCTCATCTCTTGATGATTCGCGATGACGCATACCGAAGGTGTAGCGCCACATTTCGAGCTCCAGCTCATAGGCCTTTGGTTCGAGGACAAGCTTCAAGGGCTAACAAGACTTTGATAGCTGCCAGGGTGCCAGGCCATGGAGGAAGGGAAGCCGAAACTCAGGTGCAGCTACTCAGCCAAGTTGTTTCAAGGCACTATACATGGCTGATAGCCAAACAATAAGATCAAATGACTGATCTTATCCGAGTGTGGTTCCCATAACCTCCACTGTTTCTGGCATTAAGTCAAGATGGATACTGGATCGGAGGAGAAGCGCAATTGGGCATTGACCTCAGCAGTCAACGATTCTGTCTGTATTTATAAGATGACGAAAACTACGACCGACGGGATATTGTGCCGGCTCACAAGCGTCAGACTGAACAGCGGTGAGATGCGCCACGTCGGCTCCAGTGCTTTATGTGTTATATCAAAAATGATGGCAATTTCATGCTTTCAGGCGCCTTTGGAGTCCTAGAAACGTCTGGGGCAATTTTCTTGATGCTCGGCTTGCAGCTGGACTTCAGAACTGAACCCTTTTGAGGCAAGTACATGAAATGAGACTTTGCAGTCTCTCCAAAGCCACCCTGGAGCCCACCCTCACGCTTAAGCCATTGTAAGAAGACCTTCGCGCTTTGCTCAAATTGGCCGTGAAGGGTGTAGTTGCACCGCGGCCGCGAAGCTTGAAAGCTGTGACTTAGATGGGGCGTTATGGCTTGTTAACGTCAAAAGTTAGCAAGATATGTCGGCAAACGCATCTTCGGCTTCGTATTGGATAGGGATCCTCCTTGTCCTCAATAATACTCATTCGAACCCGAGTATGCCCTGTTCTTAGCAATTCACGAACCATGCTCGTTGCACCGACAACGGCAATCAGCAGAATGTTTGAGACTGCGAGGAGCTTTCATGTGATCCAACAACCCAAACAGATTTGCAAGTCTCGCAACGATCCTGCTGGTGACGGAGGGCGAGAATCGCCCAGTGCCGAAGAGGTGGCTTCCCCATGTGGTTAGAGCGAGAGCCGGGGTCATCCAAGTCGTCACGGCAACCAGGGGCTTTCGAGGGAGCTCCCGTGTGTACCGGCCGGTTCGTCTGGTCTGGTACCATTGTAAGCCATTGGGAGAAACCAAGTTTTCGCCAGGACAATCAGGACTGGGAGGCTGGCAATTATCAGCAACTCCAGCCTCCCCGGTTGAAGGTTCCCGCGAGAGTGTGCAAATCTGGGTCGGAGGCGTTACTTCACGGCTCTCGATGGATTCAGGGGAAATGGGAAATCCGACGGTCGAGCTCCATCCATGGCTTGACGAGAACCCCACTCGGACACTGCAGGCGGGATCCGCAAGGTGAGACAGGGTACTTTGCCTTTGCCACGTCTCTGGTCTTCCACTCTCCCTGGAAAAGCAAGCCGCCAGCCAGCCCCATTTTGCATGTGCGACTTCCACGGTCGAGTTGCATAGGTTGGGCAGCGGTTGCAGACCGACAGTCCAATGAAGGGATTACACGACGTAAACGACCCATTATTCGGTCTCCCGTATTGGTGTGAGAAGTGGTCAATTGCTGATTTTTGCCAGGCCCCATCAGCAGCCGCCGGCCTGAAAACCCTGGAAACAATGGGCTGGGAGGACGATGGGAGCTGAAGGTGGTTGGGGAAGCTCCAGGAGTGGCCAATTGAGTTTCTAGGTTGTCGCGGCCAGGCTATCCGGCCATGCAGATAGTCGATAGCGGGCATTTGGGCCGTGGACGAAACGAAGATCTTCGCACCCAGCCACCCAGGTTTTTATTTGTGTTTGTTTGTTGTAACGGGCGTGTCAACAGAGCTGCCAAATGTGACAGACGAGTTGTGACTCGCGCGCGACAGCCGTCAGCGCTGCAGCAGGAGGCATCAGTCCGTGGTTGTCTCGTTAGTGTCTGTGCCTCGCCTCACAGTCGAGCCTTTTTTTCCCTTTCCTTTCCGAAGACAAGTGACAGTCCGTTGACAGGCGGAAGCTAGGGCTTGGGGCGTCCATCACGACATCTGGACGGGCGAGGCCGTGGGACAGGAAATTTGCAGGTTCTGGCCAGCCGCGAGAATCAGGGGGGGCCCTATTCTGTTCAAAAGTCCCAGCTTCTTACTCTCGTTCGTGCTGTGTCGTGTCGGGGCCAGCCCGGCGAGCACAATCGGAGATTCTCAGTTGCTGATCGACACAGCGCCTGCAATCTTGGGTTGAGGGAGGGAGGGGCCCAGAAACAGCCGAGGGCGAAGGGTCGGGCGGCCCAGCAGTTCCCCAGAGCGGTGGTCAGTCAATGCTGGACGGTCCACTGTCGGAGCTTGCTGAGGTGTGTGAGCACTACAGGAGCTCCAAGACCGAACGTCGTACGCCTCCCGTCAAGCTGACGACGTCTTGCATGCAACGGGGGACAGCTGCGTAGGCGGTTGCTGACTCGGGCGGTCGTTTCTCACACATGAACGAGCCATTGAATCAATCGACGGTGTATCGAAGTCGTCGTCGGGCTGCCGATTGACATGATTAGGCGCCGTGCTCACAGGAGCTCCTCGAGGCAAGGTGAGAGAGAGGAGAAGAGGTGAGAGGGTACGTACCCCGAATACTTGCCCAGACAGTCAGGTTGCATCGAAATGGAGACGGGGAAGTCGTACCTGCCGCGCCAGAGACGATGGTGCCTGACCTGGGACGCTCTAAAGACCTCAGATGCAAGGCTTCCATCGCTCCCGCCGTCCAAGGTTTCCCAAGGTTTCTTTCCACAGGCGTCAAAGCTTCGAGCTGCAGAGCTCCCCATGTTCAATCTCCACCTTTCCACCCCCAGACTAGACCTCTTCTAGACGGAATAAACAACGGACTATCCACAGCTGCTGCAGCCGGGAGCCAATGTAAACATTCCCACACAACACACGCTCAGTTTCTCGGTTTCTCCCACTCAACATTGACCTCTTTTTGGCAGGCATTTCTCATCTCTCATCTCGTACACTCCCGTCGCACACCACCCATCACACCCACCAAAAGGCGAGACAGGCTCATTCTCCTATCTCGATATCCGTATCTCTCGACGAGACGAGACAAAACAACTCCCAACCCAGTCCCATCCACTCCTCCGCATCCACTCCCAGCCGTCCATCCACCCACGATCCCAGTCTCGGTCCCACATCGACACAGCACTCCGACCACATTCACAACACACAACATTCACCCCTCGCCCCGGCAACCCTCGTAACCCTCGTCTTCTGCATCTCACTGCTGCTCGCCTGCTGCTCCATCCTACCACCAGTGATCTCCCCCAGCCCCCCGTCTTCAAACCCAATCCGCGTCGCACATCTCGACCGACCCTCTTCTCCCTCCTTCCTCCCTCCTCTCCATCCATCTTCAAAGCTTCAATCGCCCTTTCTGCCCAACTCGCAACCTCTTGTCGGCACACCCCCTTTCCTCCAAATCCAAAAGAGAAGAGAAAAGCACAGGAAGCGCGCGTCAGTTCAACGACCGGCTTCTTCCACCTTTCCCTTCCCCTTTGTTTTTTTAGGAAAACGAAGCAAGAGGATACTCTTCTTTGCCTTCCTTGCATCAGGAACGCTTAGAAGATTCTCCTCTCTGCGACCTCAAGGCCGTCAATCTGGATTTTGAAGCTCGCGTTCCCGTCCCCTTTAGCGTCTTTCCCTCCACCTACAAGGAGAGTGAGACACAAACCCAGACCCAAACAGTCACTCAGACGCACGAAGAGCTTGAGATCAAACTTCCCGAGAAGAAGCCTCAGAAGCCCGGACGGGAAGGTCAATACTCTTCCTTCACTGCCACCGCCGCCGAACAGCAGCTCCCTCTTCCTCCCCGGAAAGAACAGCGCTTCAGCGAAGAAGAGGTCCGTATCGAAGAACATTACCACCGTCCCGGTGTCCACCACGAGTCCCACCACTACCGTGAGGAGTACCGGTATGTCCAGCTATCTCCTCCATCTGTCCATCTATCCGTGGCACGGATAGCCCCCCCCCCAGAATCATCAGGTGTGTCCCATCGGTCGCTCTCAATGGGCGGCAATGGATGGCATGGCATCGATCGATTCATCCAGCCCAGCCCCCTTCCCATGCAAGCCCGAAATAACACAACACAAACCCACCCGCGTCACTGCCGTCACCGCCCCTTCCCTCATCCCCCATCTTCTTCCGCCTAACTCCCCTTGGCAACCCGTCTCGCTATCCTTCTTCCCCTACCCCCCCGGCCGGGGGACCGCCTCAGCTCGGGCCCCGGTACTTCGCCAAATTTCCCTCCTTGCCCGTTACGAGCCGCCAGTCATGGACCCTGGACGCCTCCTCCCCGGCCCCTAGTCCCTAGTTGGCCAAGTAACCACATGTCACGTCAAATATGTCAACCGGAGCGAAAAAGCTTCCCCATCCAGCTCCCCCATCAAAACACCAACTGACCTCTCTCTTCTTTTCCTTCTATCCAGCCCTGCCCCTCCTCCTGTTCAGCAAACCACTCAAGAGTTCCACGACACTCGCATCCACCACGACACTCGTGTTGAGATCGACACCCGTCACCACGAGCACCTGGTAAACCCGATTGATAAAATCGAGCGCCAGTACCGTCAACGCTTCCAGCCCACCTACCACCGCGAGGAAGTCACCGTCGAGCACTACCCTGCTCACTCCCACCACTCGGGTCACTCTCACCAGCACTCTCACTCTCACGTCGACGAATACACCGTCGACACCTGCACTGAGCGCCCCCGTCCTCAGTACAAGGAGACCGTAAAGGTTACCGAAGAGACCATCGAGCCTACCCACGTCTCGCGCCCCCAACACAAGTCCAAGATGGGTTACTACGACGACGACGGTAAGCCATGAACTACCCCTTCCCCCGGTGCTCGCTCCCCAGTGCCTTGCTTTGGCTTTTTGTGTGTTTCGGTTGCGCAGTTCGTCTCCCCATGCTCTATGGACCGACACTGAAGGGTGCTCGCACCACCAGGCCACTACCACTCTTTCCGCCAAGGCCTGCACAAGCTGGCTGACAAGATTGCTCACCCTCATCAAGGCCACGACCGCTACGAGGTCGCTGAGCAGCGCTCCTCCGCCCCCTCCCGCCGCCAGTCTCCCTCCGTCTCCGGCGGTGCGCCCCTCCTCCCCAACACCGTCACCATCCCCTGCCACCACATCCGCCTCGGCGACTTCTTGATGCTCCAGGGCCGCCCCTGCCAGGTCATCAAGATCTCCACCTCCGCCGCCACCGGCCAGTACCGCTACCTCGGTGTCGACCTCTTCACCAAGCAGCTCCACGAGGAGTCCTCCTTCATCGCCAACCCCGCCCCCAGCGTCGTCGTCCAGACCATGCTCGGCCCCGTCTTCAAGCAGTACCGTGTCCTCGACCTCGCCGATGGCCACGTCACTGCCATGACCGAGACCGGCGACGTCAAGCAGGGCCTGCCCGTCATTGACCAGTCCAACCTCTGGTCCCGCCTGAACAACGCCTTCGAGTCCGGCCGCGGCAGCGTTCGCGTCCTTGTCCTCAACGACAACGGCCGCGAGCTCGCCGTCGACGTCAAGGTCATCCACGGCTCTCGTCTGTAAAGCGTATCGTGTTTGTCTGGGTCTCTAGCACTATGTCATGTACGAATTACAGATGATCAAACGTAATGGAGAAATTGAAGTCGATGATTTTTGGACAAAAACATAACCGGATAAAGAATCTCGGAGTCTTTTGCGTAGATATATATGTAGCTCTGTATATGATCTGTAATCCATGTGTTGATGTCGCCAAGTTCAGTCTGTGCTATATACTTTCCCTATGTGCGAATGCTGGTCTCACGAACGAATATGCTGTTCTGTGCTTGTATCCGTATCCTCATTTCAAAAGCTTGTTTGCTTAGATGAAGTCCTGAAAAGTCCAATCTATGTCGATGGCAGGCAACCATGGATCGGACGATGTAAAGCAAGTGATACCCTTCGCTGAGAAAAGGCAGATTATGCGCAGCACCATGAGTAACCTCAAGTTTATCCAACCTGCTCGACGACAGGGACATCTGATGGAATTCGTGATGATGCACCTCATGAATTACATGGATGTTAAGGCAGAACTCGACGCTTACATGAAGTCCTGCAAAGATGCAATTTAATGCATCGTCATATCGATACAAAGTCACATATTTTCTAAGTTTTGGCTTTTACATTTCGACGGACACGAAATTATGATACCGCAGCATGAGGCTCAACACAAGGAGAGTACAACACGACTCCAACACCAAGGGCCCAAGGCCATAACGTCCCGAGGGTGATTAACAGGGCGCCAAATCAACTTTGGTCCACAACGGCGAGGGACCCAACATCCCAGGAGCGTGGTCTCACAATGCGGAAAAGGGAACTCAGAAAAAGGTAGATGCAGTCATCGTCTGTGACAGACCTGCGAGGATAGTCTCCTGCATTCCGACAGAAAAGATGATGCCGTCGACGTCCGTTGCAAAGACACCCTTGGCGATGTCAATCCACTCCTGCTGACAGGCCGGGGTGCCAGTGTTCGCATCCAGCTCCTCGAGTTTGGTCTGCCATTTATTTGTCTGTCTTCTTGGGCATCGGAATCGAGGCAGCGGTCTTCGGGGCCACGGGAATCGAAGTGCCGGGCTGAGCAGCTGCAGCAACGGGATGCTTCGTGTGGTCAGCGGTCGGAGGTTTCTTGGCCAGTACTTTCTTGAGCGGGATCTTCTTGCCCTTGGGAGCCATCTCGGCGGTGTCGCTCAATGAATTCAGGAAACGTTCGTCGTGGCGGCGTCGAATTGGTGCAGGTCAAAATCCAAGACCTGGAATCGGGTGTGTCGTACACAACGGCAATACCCCCCCCTATGGACAACTGTCCCCGCCTAGGGTGTTAGCAACAAACCTCCAGACAATTTGCAAATTGCAAATTGCGAATTGACAGGTCGGCCGACCAAGTATGGCCGTGGAGAGTGAATCACGTGTTCTCCTAAGAGAGGTCCAGGCAAGCCAGAAGTATTGAGGTACACTTCCCATCTGTGTGCATGGTCACCGCCTAGGTCGGTGAATAAGAGTCTCCTCGGTCACGCATTGGCTTCAAGAGCATTTTGCGAGCTGCGTTGGGAGCATCAATATTTTTCTTATGAGGCCTTCTCTATCTGTGGGGGCATTCTTCGTCGAGATGAGGAAGCAGACGGTGGCCAATGATGACCACTAAATCGAGCTGGCTTTCGACCACGCGAGCTGCCGTGATGTTTCCTGACGCACAGGTAGCTCGCACTACCCAACTGAGACGGAATAGAGCACCAGCCCTTACGAGAATTGACGGACCGTGTTGACTTCTGGCTGATGGCATTCTTCAAACGACAGACAAAACTGTTCCACAAGTTCCTTTCAAAGCTTCGAGCTTCGCATTCACGGGCAGCACTTCTCCAGAGGTATCACAACATCTCTGTACACGGTCTTTGGTCGTTTCATATACAATGGGGAATGCGCCAAGAGCTACGCCGGCAATTTCGAATCCAGACATGATGCTTGTCAGCCGGACCTGCCGGTGGTGGAAAATGAATCAGAGGGGGTGACGATGAGTTTTTGATATTGCGTGAAGTAAGATTCACCCTGTGCCACATCGCAACAGGTCTGGGATTGAGAGCCGCATAATCTAGAAGTGCCACATTGGTTCACGTGGCTGCAGGCTGTGGCCAGAAGAGGGAGGGTGTGTGTATGTCATCAAGAAGCAAGTTCACTGCTTCTTTCCACGCCGTTGATCTCCGTTCTTAGAAGAATCAGTACGCCCGAGAGGAGACGGCCTCGCTTCTATGTCTGAAGAACGTGCAGATGAGCCATTGGGTTCGCCTCAAGAAACGATATCTCCATTAGCCCCAACTGCGACGCGGCTTTCATCAGGCTCTGCCAAGATATCAACGACTCACCCTTTCAGGTTCTGGGGTACAAGTTTGCCGAGGAAGCCGAGCGATTCAAAGTATGGGCTAGAAATATAGGCGCTCTACCGAACAGAACGACGAGTATATCTCCATCCACGGACTTCATAAAGATATCGCTCGAGCTTATCTGCGGAGACATTGATGCATACAAGCAAGGTTTAGCATCGGACTCTCTGAGATTTACTTCAACATCAGATCATGCATCACACACCTCTTTACTCTTTCGATCTTACTTCGTCGGGGTCACCCACGCGGACGTGTTCCAGCACGAGGATCTCAAATCTTGGGAACAGACCCTGGACCTGACATCACCAACGCGATAGACAAATTCCCGAAGCTTAAAGTAACACGTTGGCTAGCAGAGAGAATAGGGAAGCGGGCAAGTCAGCAACGTGACGAAATCCGTTATCGTCAGGATCATCGCAAGAGGTTGGCCGATAGTGACGCCGGCTTGGCTCATGACGGAACATCTGAGCGAACTACAACGAAGGCTACCTCTTTCCACGAGACACACTCTTTGTCTGATCCCACCGATAGTTGGAAGTCGAAAGAGTCCTCAAGAGGAAGCATAAACACTGTGGCAACTTCTTTCGTCAACACAACATTTAAAGCTCTCCGCTCACGCCGAGGGATTCCATCATTGAAGAATATGTGGTTGGACGAAGTCCAACTCGACTATGAAGAGCCTATAGAGTGTCCTTATTGTCGGACAATTCATGTCTTTAGGGACAAATACCAATGGAAGTACGTTTCTGAGAATGCGGCCCAGGCTCAATGCGAGAGTCTATCATGGCACGGTAAGCTGACTGTCTGCATAGGCGTCATGTCTTCGGAGATATCCGAGCGTACATTTGCACCTTCAAGGATTGCTCAGTAGAGCCGTTTGAAGCGTCATACGAGTGGTTCAAGCACGAGCTTGATATGCACCGCCGGGAGTGGCGGCGCTTTTCGTGCAACGCTCGTTACAATTCCGTCTCTGCTCTCGAAACCCATTTTGCCTCGCGCCACCCAGAAACCATGTCTGCTGAACAGAAAAATGTCATGGTCGAAGCATGCGAGAAGGCTGTTGCAAACTTCAACCACGTTTCGTGTCCCTTTTGCAACGACTGGAACCCCTCCACTAAGAACAGGACAACTTCCGACAAATTTCGCTCTCACATGGAAAAGCACATGCAGGAGCTCGCCTTGGAGGCAATACCGCTGTCCATCGAAGGCCTTGTAATCCTTGAAGATGAAGCAGCCAAGGGAGATGGTCCGATCTTCAGCGACGCCTACGATTCAGACGAGGTTCTTCCAGGAAACAGCCTGCAAATGCAGCTTGGTCGTCCCAATTCACTATTAACACTTTATTCCGGCAGCGTGGCTGCGTCCACAGGCGATGCAGTGTTAGTAGCTCATCTTGGCAATGGAAGACTGCCAGATGTTGCTCTCGAACCTTTAAAAAGTGATAACGGGTCAGACATGGAGACATCAAGCACATCAAGCTAGATCTATGTGCAACCTGTGAAGATTTAGATGGTACTTCACGTAGACTGGCGCGTCTACCCATGCTTCTCTCGAAGCACCCCGACACTCTTGGTACAGACACTGAGCCCGCGCCTGTTCCGTGCGACGAAATCCATTATCGCCATCAAGAAAACGGCACAGCCTCTCCCAACGACCCGAAACAATAACTGAGGAATCCGGGACCGCTTCCGTGACCTACGTCCGCTTCTAGATAGTACGACTCTTACGCTGGAGCCGGAGACGTGAAAGTGGGTCTCCGGTCCGGTCCGGTGTCGCTCCCGTCCATCGGAGCACTTGTGGGGCTTCGGCTCTGGAGGGACCGTGCAAACACCGCAACGATTTTTCATCGGGCCGGACGGATTTGGTTGGGACGGTACATAGGTCTTTATTAGTTCACACATGCAAGAACTAAGTCAAGATAGGATGTCACTCGTTTTGTCGACACGCAAGTATTGGTAGCGTACCTCAGCTATTTGCTAAAAAGCCCCTCGCGCCAGCTATCCCCCCGCAGTGCAATACCGGTTGGTCGATTGCGTGCTGTCAAAGGCGTACACGAGAATTACCCATGACCCTGTCGACGATCAGAAACATAGACGCGGCTATAGTGTTTGTCATCTCAAATCTCCAGAGCATGGCGTGCTCGCTCGTCAACTTGCCGTCCATCTTCCAGAGCCCTCGTACAGGCGGGGGGTTGCAAACACCTGCGATCCCCAATAACCTGCGTCATGTGAGGGCCCTTTGAGACGGACCCGCGAATTCCATGGGGACCTTGATGGTCCCTGTCTCGCGTGCGTGACTCTCCCTAACCGCTTCTCGCGGGCTCCTAATCCCTGCAACGTCGTCACCCAAAGTTCCCCGAACCCCAAATGCTTATCGCTGTATGGTCAGATCCCCCGGACTTCGACTCCAACTGATAAGAGAAGACACGCAAGTGCGGGCACTGTCATCCTCCCTCCACCCCGGGAAGCTTGACCTTCCTTACCTTCCCTAGCAAGACACCATTGTCTAGGTTTCTTCTGGCATTCTCGGTATCAGGCAGCTCGGTTATAACGTAGGTGGGACAGGAGGGGTCGGATCTTGGGTTTACGACTCGTGTGTGTGTGTGTGTGTGTGTGTGTGTGTCCTGTGTCTTTAAATACCACGACTTCAGCCCATTCTCCATAAACTGGTTTCTGAGGCAGAGCCGAGTCTCTTCTCCCCTCTCTCGAGCTTTACTTCGCAGGTCGTCGATTGCTTGATTGCGTCTCTGCCGCAGCAACCCTAGTGGAGTCCTTTGACAGTCCACCATCGTCTTCCAACATTGCTGAGCAGTCGCTCGACTTCGGCAACCTTGCCAACGGCTTTGTACCTCTCTTCAAGTGACAGCCCCGCCCGATCGTCAGCTTGAAAGGATGGGTTCCCAACCGTCCAAGACCGCGGACGACGCATCCAACGAAAAGGCTCTCCTTGAGCGCCTCCGTCGGTTCCAGGTGACCGACGACGACTTCGTCGACGTGGACAGCTCTTCATCCAGCAGAGAGGACGAGAAGCGCGACGTCAGGCTCCTCCGCGAGCCCGAGGGTCTCCCCGTGCAAGAGACGCAGTCATGGCAGTCGCGGTTCCTCGCAGACCCCAAGAACAAGTAGGACAAACCACCACACCTTTTCAAATGTCATCACGTCCACGACACCCAGAGTGCCGATACCCAAGACCAGCCTGACTGACACGAACCGCAGACTCGCCCTCACGGCCCTCAGCGCCGCCGACCCCCGCGCCGTCCTGACCTCAACCCCCACGAAGCTCTCCGACCCCCAGATCTTCAACACCAGGATCCCCTTCGAAGGCGCCCCGATCACGAACCAGCGCTCGTCCGGCCGTTGCTGGCTCTTCGCCTCGACAAACGTCTTCCGCGTCGCCCTCATGAAACGCCACAACCTCGAGTCCTTTGAGCTCTCCCAGTCGTACCTCTTCTTCTGGGACAAGCTCGAGAAGTCCAACTACTTCCTCGAACAAATCATCGACACCGCCGGCGAGGACCTCGACGGCCGTCTCGTCCAGGCCCTGCTCGGCGATATCGTGAGTGACGGCGGGCAGTGGGACATGGTATACAACCTCGTGCAAAAGTACGGCCTTGTCCCGCAGGCGCTGTACCCGGACTCATGGAACGCCATGAACTCGGGCGTGCTCAACTCCATCGTCAAGACCAAGCTGCGCGAGTACGCCCTCATCCTCCGCAAGCAGGTCCGCTCCGGCTCCGCCACGGCCCAGGCTCTCTCTTCGACAAAGGACAAGATGATGCGCGAGATCCTCTCCGTTCTCACCCTCGCCCTCGGTCCGCCGCCCAGCCCACGCGAGGAGTTCACCTGGACGTACCTCGACAAGAACGGCAAGCCCCACGAGCTCAGGACCACGCCCGCCGCCTTCGCCAAGGACATTTACTCCCCGGACCTCCGCATCACGTCTTCCGTGATAGACAGCATGGTCTCTCTCGTCCACGACCCGCGCCACGAGCCCCTGACGCTCCTCACCGTCGACCGTCTCGGCAACATTGTTGGCGGCCGCGGCGTGACCTACGTGAACGTCGACATTGCGACTCTGAAATCCGCCTGCGTGGCCATGATCAAGGCCGGCCTGCCCGTGTTCTTCGGCTCCGACGTCGGGAAATTCAGCTCCTCCGCCGCCGGGGTAATGGACCTCGACCTCATCGACTACGAGCTCGGCTTCGGCGTCTCGCTGCTCGGCATGGACAAGGCGAGCCGCCTGCGCACGGGAGAGAGCGCCATGACGCACGCCATGGTGCTCACGGCAGTTCACCTTGACGCCGAGGGCAGGAGCGTCAGGTGGAGGGTGCAGAACAGCTGGGGCGAGGGTGCCGGCGACAAGGGATGGTTCGTCATGAGCGACGCGTGGATGGACGAATTTGTCTACCAGGCCGTCGTCGACCCACGGTTCCTGAGCAAAGAGGTCAGGGCCGTCATCGGCACCGAGCCGACCGTACTGCCACTGTGGGATCCCATGGGAAGTTTGGCATAGATGTTCAGGTTTCTTGTCAGGTGGAAATGGGTGTTGGTGGTGTTTTCACTTACGACGCTTTTGCGTTACGATACGACCGACAGTGGTTTAGGATTTTGCTTACGGCAGGGAAGCGTGTCAATCTACTAGTTTCAATTACCATTCACATGGCCAATGTTGGTTTACCCGCGGTCGTCTTGTTTTAACTGATGAGACCTAGGATGGCCGAGCTTGGCTATGGAGACCCTGCGGCCCGGTGCCTTCAACGGTCAACTAGCTCGGTGCAGACGGGCGGCAAACCAAAGATGCACAGAGGGAACGACGATATGGATTACGCCGACGCACTTGGCGTCTCTGGCTCTAGGTCCCACGAACGCCCGCAGCGTCTCCGATCCGCCATGACCCAGCACGTCGTCTTCGAGACGGATACGTTCCCCGGGGCGCGACCACGAACCCCGGGTTTCTCGTCTCCCCCAAGCTTACTAGTGCGACCCCACCTCGCCGAGATAAGTTTTCTCTTCCCGAATCAGGGACCACTAAGTTAGATTTTGGTGACCTACGTGGGTTCTCCGGCCCGTGAAAATTATCTTTCAGGGCCGGATGACTCTTCGCGCTGGGATGAGCGGCTTGTTGACCTCATAGAGAATCGAAAGTGAGGCGAGTGGTGTCTCATGGCTGTCCCCATTTACTGGTAGCGTTTGGCCAGTGTCGGTATTAGTTTCGGTAAACGTTGAGTTTATTATTGGTCCGGTCAGAGCCACATGGGCTTACGAAGCCCAATGGAATCATTGTACAAGAACAAGTCGGTATTTTTATTTTATTTTATAAAACCCTCCTTTAACAGCTGTGGGACTGAGAAGGTGGATTTGGACCCGATTCGAAACCCCCGTCGTGTGCCTGCGTCTTGGAGCTGGACAGGTCCGTGAAAGTCAAGCCCAAGGTGGATGCGGCGTTTGGAAGACCGATCTCCCTAGACCGAAGCTGGACATGTCACGTATTACAAGCTTGCAGCGTTGAACGGAGCATTTTTGCACAGGCTGACTTCTAAGGGCGGTGCCTATCCGTAGCGTTAGAGAAATGCAGACAGGCACGGCCTGCTCACCAAAATTAAATGAGGGGTTGAGTGTGGGTGTCCATTGGGTGTCTGCCCATCAACCGCATTGCTGTTTACTCGTGAAAAGGCATGGGGGCCTCAGTTCAGATGGCATTGCAGCCTGTTCTTGGCACTGCGGAAATCCACGTGGAAAACTGACCGCCGATGTTTTGCCCAGCAGAGCTTCAAAGAAACTAAGCTGCCTGCTGCGTCCTCGGGGGAAGCATACTCAAGTATCAAGCGTGCGCACGTATCGTCTTGAGGCCCGCCATCGATGGCCGATCTGGATGAAACGTGAAGAGATCGAGATTCGAGAACAGCAATTTCAGATTTTTCAAATTGCCAGAGAGATGGGCATTGTCCAGCATAGATCACTCGTGGGTCTGCACAGCGGAACAACCTGAGATAGTCGGCCAAGGGGCTTCTTGACGGATGTGCCCGATGGAGCGGGCGAGAACCTCACAACGCTGTTTAGCGGCTTGTGATTTTTCGAGACCGGGGGGATCCCCGTCTTGGGCATCGTCAGAACGGGCTTTGTTGGAGCACCTCCGGGTCCGTCCCTGCCCAACTTCCAACGTTGTCTGATGGAGACCACAGCTGATGAGACTGGGTCTCATGAGGAGGCTGGCCAGTGGGTGTAAAATTTCCGGCTGGTCATAAGGGACTGTCGACAAGGTAAAACGAGGCATCAGGATAATCGCTATGAAAGAAAAGCCCGCTGGGGCCATGCTTTTCGGCAGGGCTGTTTGGCGAAGCCAGCGAGATAGGATGCTCCTTGTCCAAGGCAGAGAATGACGGGGGATCGCACCACCGCCGTCTGGATCGGGCAGTTTGCGTGGATGAAAAGACAGCCATCCCTTGCGTCAATTGCCGCCTGTCACATTGCATAAGTAAGGTGGCCAGATAGACGTTACACCTGTTGCCTTTTCCATGTGGCCTGTGATGTTGAGGGGAATTGTGCAAGTGGCTGGACAGTCGCTGTGAGTCGTAGCGGTGAGCACGCAACGGAGACTTCTCACGTCGCATCGCATCTTTGGGGCTCAAAGATCAGCCCCATTGACCCCACGCGGCAGTTGCGGTTCGTAGGTGCAGGTAAGGCGCAAATGGCGTTTCGAGTCAAGACGGGCAGACACAAGTCATTGCTTGTTTGATAGTTTGTTTGCGTCGTGGCGCAGCCTATAGATGTCTTGCACAAAGGCAAGATGCTGCAGATTCAATCAAAAGGGAAGGGCGAAGTCGAGTGTAGGTGGCGGCATCGCTAGTGATGTTAGTGAGGATGGTAAGGGTATCGAGTATGATCCGATGGCTGGAGTGCGTGGTTGTCATCGGCCGTCGTTGATCCTCCGCATCAGCCAGCCAACATTGCATGGTATTATTGCCTTCGATGTTTGTGTTATCATGTCCAGGTCAGGTGAGCGGCGGCGACGCGGAGATGTTTCCAGAGTCTTCGATACGTCCCACAGTTGGGCATGATGCTTGGCGGTTACACCGACGACGAACGACAGCCACCAGGCGGTGGCCAAGACGCACAACAGGCGGGCAACCGCAGTAGACTTGAAGCCGAAGATGCAGGAGGCGGCGGTTGGGTCGAAATGGAGCATCGAGTTTGGCGGTGCCGACAGTCGCAGGATCGAGTTGCAACCGGCGAGGGTGCCCGACAAACTAGGGTGTGGGCTGCTCCGAACGACGAATCCACAGCTACAATCCACTCGAACATGGATATGGTTGAGCTTAACGTCGGGCTACCTGCCGGTTCGGTGGGGGGGCAGACAATGGCCGACAATGAATGCCTTGATGTCCGCGAGAGGAAGTGATCGCGGGGTTTTGAGTTTGGGAATTGCAGGATTGGCAGAGAAAGGAGCAATAATGCCTCGGGGCGGCCAATGAACAGAAGATTCGATATCGCTTAGTGTTGGCGAGGGGTTGTAGTGTCTGGACGTGGTTGTTGGTGCTTTGGTGCCAGCATCTCATATTCCGGACTCTAGATGTGGGCTTTTCAGGACAGGAAGGAAGCCAAAGACGCTGATGCCGCAACGGGCAGGAACAGACTGCGCAACTCTGCCTGCCTCACGGACGTCGACCTTTACCTTATCCGTCCGTACCTTCCCGGGAAATGCAGCCCGGGCCGGACTCCCCTTCCGGGCCGCAAATCAAGTCGAGCGAAAGGCGATGGCGGTGCTTCCCTTCCATTTTCTTTTCTTTGTCAGCCCAATCGTCAGAGGAGAAATCGTAGTATCACTCTCCCCAATCCAACCCCTTCAATTTGTTGACATCCAGAATTGTTAATGCACCAAGCAGCGTTTTCCACTGGTCTCCGTGCAGGTTTCCTATTCGTAGCTTGGGGCAACAATCCGCCAACCGTCCCGAATGGTCGACGCTGTCGTTCCTGATTAATTTAGCTAAGCTAGGTAGGCTCTCCCAAAGTCCCGTCGTCGTGGTGTGACACCATAATCCCGTTCGGGAGACCAGGCATCACTACCGCTCCCGCTGACGTCGGTCAAATTCCCGCCTCCCTCCGTTGACAGCGACGGTGCCTGTTAGCCAGGGACCCGAGCACCCATACCTCGACCCTAGCACCCACTCGGACAGCGTCACTGCCACTACACAGCAACGGCACCACAACGTATGAGGGACAAATGCGACGTTTGAGGGTGGTGAGACAACATTCAACGAACGAACGAATTAATCCCGTTGCCTCCGGCCGGCCCAGCGGAGACTGGTCGCCTCGACCCTTTCCCCCTCGTTGCCGTTCAAGACGTTGGACGCATTAAATCTGCACGATACCAGGGCACCGTATCCAAGGCTAACCCCACCCAACACGAAGAAAACGACAGCTCCGAGCTTATTATTAGTCGTCAATATCCCCGGCTCACTTGCCGTGCCTGGTCGGTGGCGGTCGTGGGGTCGGTCTATCGAACGAGTTCTGTCGGGTGTCATTTGGCCTCCAAACCCGTCAGGAATTCAAGTTCGAGCTACGGATATTCCTATAAGCGCCGGAGAGGCCACGCCCTCGGTAGTGAAGAGAGGGAAAATTCCAGGATTTCAGGGTTCGCAGGGCCTGGAAAGGCGCGAGAAACCAAGCAGGGTCCTGGCCCCTGTCTTAGTCCTGGCCAACGTCCAACAGGCCCAGCAGAACGTCATCGTCGTGATCGACATGGGTGACGACCGGTTTCCTAAAACGGCAAGGGAGCGACCCGTTTCGCACACCCTCGACACCTTCCCAACGGCCACCGACCTGTCAACTGTGTGCAAACTTACACCAATAGCAAAAGCATCTTGTCTCGGCGTGAGATGATGTCTCACCTCTCTCACATTGGCGAGGGTCTGCTAAGGTTTCACTCTCCTGAGCCAGCGCCATCAATCGGACCCTTGGGCCGGAGTAATTACACCAATCTTAACCTTGGCTGGTTTCAATTCATTGCGTCTCTCTACTCTTGGGACACTCATGTAGTTTGCCTTGAGAAAGCCACTCAGCATTCTGCGCTGCATCATCGTTGTCTCTGAGTACCTGCTGGTTCCTGAATGGAGACGTCAGCGGTCAGCAAGCGAGATCAGTGCCATTAAATCGCATTTCACCCGCGCCCGATCGCCTTCTTCGGTTCTGCCCCTGCGGTGCCGCGGTTTGGAAACAATCGCCTCGACGGCTACCTGCAATTGAAGAACGACCCTGCAGGACAACGACGCCGGGTTTATGTTATCGTGCCTGATTGAAGCCACGCGCACAAGGGAGAAAACGCGCAGATACCGAGACGAGAGCTGCATGCAGACTCCCAAAAACTCACAGAGCCCATCTCATCCGACTTCCGCTTGGCTTTCATCTGAACTCTACAAGAACTATCCGTGCCTACTGTACACCGCAGAGACGAAACGGCCCTAGCCAAGCAAGCCGCTTCTGCATGCACCCTCTGACCGGCCTGACTCTTCAACCTTGAGTCTGAGGTCTGGGCGATTTCGACTGGTTTCTTTGTGGTCGGCTTTCCGACCTATCTATCGCCGTGCCTTTGGTTATCGACTGGGCGGGCTGAAAGGTCGAACTGCAAAAGGGGGGGAGGTCAACCCATTAACAGCATATCGGCCTCCCGTTGGTGGTTTGGCAGCTGACGGAGGCGCTACATCACGGCATTGGCATTGACGTTGACGCACGCCCGCCCGCCCATTTCCTGCCAATCCATTCTGTCAGCTTGGGCAGGGTACACCTACTCTCCGACGATCCATTCTAGCACTTTACGTTTGAGGTCCGCACCCGACAACAATACAATACCTACGCTCTTTGCGCTAAATGCAGCCTTGTCAAGACGGGAAGCACCTGGCCGTCGTCAAGTCCGGATAACTGCAGTCCCCTCGCCATCTTCCGAAGACCCCTACTGGAGGAACGTCGTTCCGTCGACTACAACGTGCCGAGGGGTGACATCCTTGGCCTTATCAACCAAGTCCTTGGTTTTTGCATCACTTCGTCAACGCTGGTACCATTACACTTTCAACTGCGCAACACAGCATTAGGTGCTACACCGAACACAGGCTTCAAGCAACCAGTCACATTGCCCGGTTGTTGGCTGATTGAGTGTCTTCCTCTGCCAACCCTGGACTTAGGGGACACGGACTGGAGAGGGTCCCCGGACCATCCATCAGCACCCATTATCAAAGCAAACCCCCGCGATCCTTACAGCTGTGTCGACAAGGATCAGCCGACTCCTCTCTTCGTCATTGCGCCTAGGATAACCCCCTCTCAAAAAATCGTCGACGTTGCAGTGTCTTTAATCGTCGCCCAACTTTCGCCCCCCCTTCCTCGTCTTACTCTCTTTTTTGTTTCTCCAGAAGCCTCAGCCTCAGTGACGTTATCTTTCTCCTACGATATCTTGTGGGTAATTCTCATCTTTTTGTCACGTCCTCCTCATCTACCTTCCTACGTACACCATATGCCATGCACATCGTCTATACTCACAACCGTCTTATTTTGTATGGAACCGTATGGAGACGGCGCATGGATTTATGTACTCGTCCTAATTTTTGAGCCCACGCCCACCCGTCCATTGTTCCCTCGATCCTCCTCCTTCTCCTGACAAAGCTGACTCGCCCCTCTTTTCCCAAGGCGTTGCAGGTGCATACGGCAGAAATTCCACCTTAGCCCACAGCGGACTTGGACGTTTCGACAGCGATCCGACGACAAGAGTCCACCCAACTCCAGCCCGACTTGTTGGCCTGACCCGAACCTGGCCTGACCTAGCCCAGTCCCGTTGATGGGGGGTCTTCAATTCCAGACCAAACTAATAAACGCAAGGGAAACAGGAACTGGATTGAACTGAGTGAACTGAGGAGAGAGCGGACCCCGCCATCTTACAGCTCGTACCGACTACCAACCAAAAGAAACCCACATCGCATTCATTTCGGTGGGCATCCCAACGACTGCCCTCCTCTTCCTCTCTCTCTCTCCCACCCTACCCTCCTTCCTCCAAAGCAAAGGGCGAAGAAAATAGGGCTTCGTCCGCCTGGTAGCTCACCTCTCTAAAATTTTCAGCCAACAAAGTGAGACACTACAACACCCTTAAACGAGCGATAGTCATACAAAGCCAAAAGGACGCCAAAGCACCACCAAGTCAAAGCGACGGGAAAAAAGGTCAAAAATCCCTTAGGGCGGAATCCTCACGTGGTTGCGACGTGCTTCTTCCCGCTACCCCCGTCCCGCTTCATCTCTGGATTATCTAAGGCGGCCAGCGCCCAACCCAATTCCCGGCTGCCCCTCCTCATCTTCCTCCCTCGCTGTGTCTCCTCGAAGCCTTCTTGGTATTCTTCCTGCACAATCACTCGGCAGGGAATACCGCAGCGACGAGAGCGACGAACACGGCCAGGACGATTCGCCGCCGACTCGGCCACTGGACGTCACCATGGATCACCGCTATTCCTCCTCGCGATACACGACCGCCCGCCCGCGGTCGCCCACGTTCAATCCTGCAAGGGCTTCGCTTCCTACAAGCATCGGATACAGCTCCATGTACGGAGGGGATATCCATGTCATGCCCACCTCTTCGACTAGATACGCCTCGTCTAGCTCGCGAGGCCATCATCATTCGGGCACTCCGGCGACAACCACCACGACTTATGCCGTTACCAAAGACCCTCTTGCCCGCGGAACGGGCTTGAGGGACGCGAGCCGCAATCGCAGTCATCGCTCTTCCACACTCGACTCGACCGCCGCTCGCCCAGTCATCGTCACTACCACCCAGGCACGGCCGCAAGCCAGCGCTTCGTCGCACCACTCTTCGAGCAACAGACATTCCAGCCCGACTCGCGACGACTATCGCTCCAGCGATTCGACGTTTTACACACAACCCGCCTCTTCCATACGTTCCCGAAGCCACCACCGTGGCGGCTCCTACAGTGCAACAATGGACAACGAAGAGTTTACTCGCTTGCGAGAGCGAACCTTCGACCCTGCAATGCCCAGGCACGACACATACCGCCCGTCGAGGTCTTCCGCCATTTACGCCAACAGCACTCGACATGCCAACGCCCCGGTCGACATCGGCGGCGATGGCTACGAATACACCACACCAAGCGACCTCGCACGCTACGACTTGGATCACACGAGACCGCCTTCGAGATCTCGCAGGAGAGAAAGCGTCGACCGAGGCTACTATCGTCCGAGTGTCAACGTGACTACGGCCGAGAATGCAAACCGCCCTTACAACGACGTTGGTCGATATGAGAAGCGAGGTGGCCCTCCGCCCACCACCTGGGGTTTAGACAAGATCAACCGCTCAACCACGAATGTCTACGATCCAGCGCAATCCTCCATCCCCCCCGCAGTCCCTGCGCGCCCGCTCATCTACCGGTGCCCCCGAGTCCAAAAGACCGACGCTCCACCGGGGTCCCTTCGTCCATGGACGTGGCTGCAACTTCTGTGGCTGCCGGAGCTGTTGCGGGTACCACTGCTTCTCGTCGCCCTGTTTCGGTGTATCAAGAAGGCCCCCCACGGTCCAGTCATCACGAAGACTATTACCGGAGTCGCGATGACGACCGGGCCCAGCGACAAGCCAGGGATGCGGATCGCAAATATGATCCTGTTTACGGCAGCGGTGATTATTTCCATGACGAGGCCGTAGCCTCACGTGGTTTCGGCATTCGTACAGACTCGGCTCCCCTGGGCGGCGACTTTGATGAGAGACGTGACCCACGTAGGGAAGTCCGGCCTGAGTCTCGGAACGGGTACCGTTCGGAGTCCCGTACCGGATACCGGCCCGATTCACGGGGCGGCCACCGTCCAGAGTCCCGCGACGGTCGCCGAACCTCTCCTCCAGACGCCAAGAGGGGCTCTGATGATGAATCTAAGCGTCGAGATGACAAGGATCGCTCAAAGCGGGAGTCTGTCCGACTCGACACCGACAAGGACAGGCATACGCGGCGTACCAGTACAGCTACTGAAGACGAAGCTGAACGCAAACGATTGCGCGACAAGCTGAGTGCGGGACTTGGCCTCGCAGCCACTGCAATCGGTCTTGGCTCGGCGGCGAAGGAGAAAGAAAAGGACGAACGTCCTGAGAAGTCTGAGCGAGAGGCCCGCCGCCGCAGCGACGAGGAAGACCCTGGAGCCCGTGCTGCCGAAAGATATAAGCCTCGAGATGAGAGTCGAGACCCGCGTGACCGTGCCCCTGTCATTGTCGAGACACGCAGGGCACCCGTCGAACAAGACGCAGGGGTTCGTGATCGAGAGAGAGAGCGCGAAAAGGAGCGAGAACGAGAGCGCGACAAAGATCGCGAGAGAGAACGCGATCGCAACCGCCGGGACGCCGAGGCCAGACTCACCGGCGACAGTGTTCCACCTTCGCAACGCGACGGTTCTCCGGACGACGACGAACAAAAGACCAGGCGACCCAAGCGGCAAACAATCGGCTTCAACCCTACTAATACTAATGATATCCGGGAGTTGAAGGAGCAGTTGGCGGCCATGAAGGATGACAAGCCCAAGGAGAAGGTCCCAATCCTTGTCGACAGGTCAGATCGCGTTGAACGCCCTGAACGCTTAGAGCGCTCCGAACGTCCCGAGAGATACGAAAGATCGGAGCGACTGGAAAAGCCGGAACGTTTAGACAGACCGGAACGATCTGACAGAGACGACAGGACGGACAAACAAACCTACGCGGATCTCCCTGTTCGGGAGTCGAAGGAGCGCACGCCGTCGCCCAAGAAGGAATCGCCGCCCCCCAAGAGAGAATCACCCATTTCAATCCCTTCGGCCGACTCAGGCATCACCTCGACCAGAGATGAGTACCGCGGTCGTGACATAACACCACCTCGTTCTGACGAGAAGCAAGTTCGTGTGGTGTCACCGCCTCGCGACAAGTCCGATACAAAGCCTCTGAAGGGTATTTTGAAGGCACCTAGCAAATTCCCTGAAGAAGACAACCCGATCCGTGAGGGTGTTGCGCCTCACAAGGATGACAAGAAGCTGAAGGAAGTACCTCCTGGTGCCCGGTGGACCAAGATCAGCCGCAAGATCGTCAATCCCGAGGCTTTGACAGTCGGCAAGGAGCGTTTCGAGGTTCGTGACGACTTCGTCATCGTCCTTCGTGTCCTCAACAAGGAGGAGATACAGGCCTATGCCGCCGCAACGCAGGTCTTGCGAGGTATGTCGACGCCAAGTCAGTTGGCATGATCCAGACTAACGAACGGCACAGAGCGGAGACGTGAAGAGTCCGGCAAAGACCGCGATCGCGGCGACCGGGATCGGGACCGGGATCATGACCGCGGACGTGATCGGGATGGCGAAGATGACGACAGACGGAAGCATCGTCACCACAGGAGAGAGGAGGGTGATGATGACCGGTACGACGAGGAGCGTGAGAGGGATCGCCACCGCAGGCATCGTCGAGATGATGAGGATTACGACGATGACCCAAGGCGACGGGACGACTACCACCACCGTCACCACCGGGAGCGGGAGCGCGAGCCTCTTGCCATCGAAGGTTGAGGACGACGAGGACTATTGCACGAGGCCTGTGTTGAGAGGCAGGTCGTTTGAGCACAAAAGTGCGCAGAATTTCAAGTTATGTCAGCATTCAGTGAGGCGCCTATGAAGCGACAAGCGCATATTTCTATCATTTTGGCAAATGTTCACACAACTCGGAAGGGGCGGCGTATTTATGACTTCTATTTACAAGGGAAGGGGGAAAAGCTAGCGTCTAACAAGGCCATATAAAGATTATGAATATACACGTATGAGATCCAGATTCCTGTGTTGGAAGATGAGACGGACACCCCAAGATGGATGGGAGGTAGGGGTAAGGCTGAGGTTCGGGTCCAGTGTAGGTAGTCTTGCGAGGTGGTTTGAACGAACTCAACGTGCGCCCGCGCGAACACCAAGACGCGTTAGTTTGCTATGGTATTCTCTCCAACGCTACCCTGCAACCTCGGCGGGGTTTCTGGGCTAATTCGTGAGGAACAACGTGAATCTCTTCTTGCTTCTTGTCCTGATCTTGAGTATTTGAGAGGCTGGCCGAGATGGCATCGATATGGCTTGCGACGGATTCGTCGTGAAGTCTACACCTGTTCTTCACGGTCTCCATGAAACCGGAGTGTGGCGGTATATGACACGTTTCTTGCTCACGTCTGAATTTACTTTCCAAGACATGCCACCATCTGGTTCTATTGCCTAGCTTGGGAAGGCTGCGTCCCCAAGCCGGCCATTCCGGGAGGAAGCAACAGCGGTGGAGAAGCACGTTATGATGGAAGTCCCTGTCGAGTAGCAACGACATCTTTCTGACTAGTATCTCTGGATGGGCCTTGTGCTGCAAATACACCGAGACGGGAGATGTGGATGTGGATGACTAGTGAGTGCTTGGGTAAGGGCGAAGATTGGTTGGCTCTTGTCATTTGCACTCACCTCCTCCTCAGGTCTTTGGTGTACCTCATTTTCCGGGTCACGTCTGGAGTATGTGGCTCGGTATTGAGTCCACACTCGGAAGTCCTTGGTGCAAGGGGGTACGAGGTCTTGCTGATGGTTAGTATGACTTGGATACGCTACAATTACACGACTACTTGTCGCCATGTGAGGTCGTCATGGCCGCGTTGGCGAGTTTCCCACACATAGTCTTTTCTACTCTTGTGCGGAAGATTTCAGGTGATGCGCCGACGGCTATGCTTCGGAGGCTTCGTTCGAGCGGGGAGTTCTGCTTCTTTTCTCTCTATTTTTCTTCCTTCGTCAGCTTCTGGTGCTAATGGACAGTGTCCTCGACGCGTTTGAGGGGTATGCTTGGGTTCGAGGAGGTGATGTGGATAAAGAAATGAAATGTGGTGTATGTGCAAGGCGTAACTGGTCATCTTGTAGGTCAGCGGCCGGTCTGTAGAAGAGCTTTGGGATTTTAAATGAGTTGTAGAACCAGCTCTCAGTCCCTAGGTCACCGAGGTACACAAGTGTTGTGGGAACGAGAAGAGAGCGTGTGTACTGCATATTGCTCTCTGGCTTGTAGACTTCGCGGCGCATAGGGAATTCTGACAATCAACATCATTTAAACCGAAGTGAAAAGCATTTGTTTAACCATGAATCAGAAGGCCGACGGAGCTCGTAGTTCCGGACGTCACCCTAAGAGATGGCAAGACCGAATCAGCTCCGAGAGGCACGCGAGCAGCCCCTTGGTAGTTGCGCTCTTTTTGGACATAACAGTGTGGTTTCCCAGATACTTTCCCTTAACAGCGGAGTCTTTGGATGCCTCTTGCCAATGGAAAGCGCATTCCGGTTTGATGCGCCCGTGGATCCATTTCTTCTTACCCATTGCGGAGCGTTTCCACCATCGCCAACGGCAGCCTCACATGACGCGTAAGACCTGTGGACCATCGACCAGTAGTCATCTCTGGTTGACGAGTATACTGTTCTACCCAGAGTGATAGGGCATTGTTGATCTCCAATGTCGTATAGAAAAAGATAACATATCATTGACGAAGAACTCGTGGACTCTGGCGATTCACGCGGCTCGCCACCGGATCCTCTCCTGATTCATATTTATACAGACTGTTAGGATTAATGCACCCAACGCCACGGAAACTTCGCGCTCATCATCGTCGTCGAGTAGGACCTGGGCTCTACTGCGAGGAGCGTCTCTTGCCTGCCTATCATTACATGGGGCGCCAGAGAGACAGCGGTGTAAAGGATGTATACTCAAGCGACAACTCGACAGACACGTGTAAAAGAAAAAGAGAATAAAAAAAGACCAAAAAGCTCAGGCCTTACAGGTACGGTCCTAGGGATCGAACTTGCAAGTCCCTACGAAAAACCCCAAGGGGTTTTTGCACCCTGTTATCCACTCGGCCATGTGGCCTGGGGCGCCCCCAGGTAACACTCCTTCTGCGAGGGATATCGTTGATGAACCATCCCTCGCGCTCTCGTTCCTTCCTCGGTATGGGTGGGTCAAGGTTTTCATCCGAAGGTGAGGTTCCCCCTAGACATCAAGGTCTCTTGAACGCGTTCCACCCAGTGAGTTGTGGCCCGCCCTTGGTTCTGGATGGTCTCTCACGGTTCTTCGGGTGCTCCTTCCTCTGCTTTCTGTCTCCTTTTTCGTGAATAAATGGTGTGTGTGAGGCTTGGTTCGCCATGACAGTAGTCTGGGACAACAAAAGGGGCGTGTCACTTTCTGTCCCCCCTTTTCTGTTCCTCCGGGTCTGGACGATGATATTGCCCTGTATTCCTCTCTCGATCTACACTCAGGCTGCGTTCTTTTCGGAAGAATAGAGATGTTGCAGTTGCGTTGATCGCCCTGGCTTCTTGTTGAGAAGTGAGTTTGAATATCGACCGAATATTACTGTTAGCGAACCTCGTGTGCTGCCTATGGACGGCTTTCGATTTCCTGGACCGTCTGTAGGTATAACGGTTATCTCAGTTGTTACTCTGCTATCGGAAATCCAACAGCCCCCGCTTACATCTGGATAGCTCCTGGTGCAGTCGTTTATGGAGTCCGGACGTCCAAGTGACACTGCCCGTCACAACGGTTCGCAAAGCCATTGAGAGGTAAAACGTCCCGTGGGTAGTCAGCGATAGCTGACTCGCCCATCATTTCTGTTAGAACTTTGTCCGTGTTGACCTATTGAGAGGGGGAGCTGTCCATCGTGGTGACTCAGGCCAGTCAAACACCTTTGCTAAGCGTTTCGGCCGTTGAGGTTGGCCGTTTGGTCTATAGATAGTTTCTCGATACTCCACAACGGCAGCGGCTTTTCTCTCTCACCGCAACCTCGAGAGATGATCAACGTCATGCTCCTGTTGCCGACTATGGGTAGGCTCCTATGCTCAACTGGACGAGACATACGTCGTTATTTGTCTGACAGCTCTGGGCTACTCATGTATTATCTTGGTGTCGGTTTTTTATGTTGCCCCTGAACCTTAACGGCCCCGCATCGAATGGGGAGCTTATATGAACATTCTTCGTGCTTCGCTTCATGGACTGCCGCTCTTGAACCCTTTGCTGTTCTTCTGCCCCCATCGTAAGATATGGGCTCTCGCCAAAAGGCAAATCCAGAACAGCCACCTTGCGTGTCTCGGAACAACCCACGACTTCCCCAAGGTCACTCCACATCATGGCTGCTCAGTTGCCTATATAAACCGCCCTTAAGCCGGGGTCTCGTCCTTTCTCTTCTTTCTCTCTATCCTCTTCATCAGTCAGCTGCCTTTGGCCTCTTACCTTGACGAAGACAAAACCGCAAGATGAAAGACCTCGCCATCTTGGCCGGCCTCCTCCTGGCCGCCGCCGGCCCCTCCCTGGTCGGCGCCCAGCCCGAGCTCGCTTCGGCTTCCGCGGTGACTTCCGCGGCCCGTGTGACCTCCTCCGCCGTCACGGCCTCGGTCTCCTCTTCGGCGGCGATTGAGACGTCTGCTGCCGCGATCGAGACCAAATTTCCGCAATCGGTGATTGACCTCATCAACTCGGTACGCTCGAGGAGAAGGTTCCGCGTCCCACCCCCGCTTCCGACCTCGTCCGCGGCTGCGGCCTCTGCCACCACCGGCTTCTCCTCGACGGCGGTCCCGGGATCCACCGGCGAATCCCAGAGCGATACTCTTGTGCAAAACAAAAGGGGCGAGCAGGAGTCTCGAGTCCCGCCGCGCTTGACACCCCGAAACGAGGCCGGCGCCACCCCCTCTGCACCCCGGAAGACCGCCAGCCCTACCCTCACTGACACCGTGCGCCCTTCCGTCATAACGTCCACGACAACCCAGAAACCCGCCCAGACGAGCGGTGTCCCGATCGGGTGCACCGGTAAGAAGTGCCGCACTAGACCAGGGCGCCCAGGTGCTCGTCCTCCCAAGAAGCCTTGCACCCCCAAGAAGCCTCTTCTCCCAAAGCCAGCCGCCAGTGTCCCGAAAAGACCTCGCACCCCCGACCAGTCCAAGGCCGGGAGCCCCTCGGCGGCCACCATCACCGTCACTCGGACGGCCGCCCCTTCTTCCGCAATTCAGGCGGCTGCCGTATCCTCGGCCGTCCGCGGGCACCTCGCGAGCTCCTCCGCTACTGACAAGAACCTCGGCGACAGGGGCCTTCGGGAGCCCGGGGCCGGTGCCCCTTTCCGGGACTCCATGATGGACGCGGATGCCGCCGCCGCCGACGACCTCACTGGACAGGAATCTCCGTACCGCGAAGGCCAGGGACCCCCGCGCCACACTCGCACGGGATATGATGTCCCCCCAGTCTTCATTCGCACACCTACTTATCCGGCCCAGACCAGGAGCAGCGTCCCGACAATTTTGGCGGCTCAGGCTGCCAGCGCCGAGGACCTCGAGGAGCCCATGCAGGAGCTGAAGTGCGACTGCCGGACGCCAATGTGTCCCTGCGGCCCCAAGCACAGGCCACTCGTCCCGAAGACCACGTTCAGGAAGGTCGTTCTGCCTACCGCGACCAAACCCAAGCGTCATCTCCCGGCGCCTTCGGCCCTGACCGCGACCCCGAGCGCGACCACCTACGCCCGCCTGCGCTGCCCCATCACTCGCAGGCCGAACTGCTCCCGCAAGACCAGCTCTACCTCTGCTTCGTCCAGCTCTTCCACGCCCTCCAGCGCCGGCCCCGTCACCGTCACCGTCACCGTCGCCCCGCCTGCTGCTTCTACTTCGACCTCTTCCAGAAGCTGCACCGGGACCACGCGCCAGACGACGCCCGCGGTCACCCCCACATCGACTTCTTCGTCTCATCTTCTGCCGGCCGCGTCACGGTCACCGTGACCGCGACCCCCGACTACACCCCGACCTACGTCCTCAACCCCCGCCCGACCCGCGCTGTGAAAGCCCGTGAGGTCGAGCACCTCGAGGATGCCCCGCCCGAGAGTCGAGCGGCCCAGACCACGAAGAAGATCTAGGCTATCCAGACGCGCCCCAAGATTGTCTCCAAGAGCGCAGAGTACAGTGCCCCCTTTCCTAGAGGCCATTCATCTCTCCATCAACCCTTGTCTAGGGCCGGTAGCCGGGTTAAGATACCTGCCAACGGTAAGAGTTGGTTCCTTTTGTTTGTGCGGTACCCAAACGGGTATGTCCAAGGTTCGGGAGTTGTCGTCCATTGAAGCTGGCGACGGGGTCGGTCCGCCTACAGGACCGGAGTAATGTGGTGGGCTCAGGACCGGGTTTGGCTTGTGCGGATAGGATGGAATACAACCTACCGAGAGAAACCCGGATTTGTAGTAGTGCGGTACGCTCCAATATAACGTAGTTCAAACTTCATCACCGGACCGGACACTGGCGACCAGTTGAACTCCAAATCTTGATTTATTGACTATATGTTCTACTACCCAGCAGACGGTGACTTACGCCCACAGCTTCTGGATCAGGTACTCAATCTGCTCCGTGCGGTACGTGTCCGGCAGGACGTGCGCCAGCGACGTGACGTTGGCGTCGAACCCGATAATCTCGGGCCTCTCGACATCGTACCTGGGCCACGTGACGTTCGTCACGCCGTTCTGGTTCGGGTCGCCCTTGGTGATGAAGGCGACCCACATGCGCGACATGACGTTGGCCAGCTCCTTGTACGTCTCGGGCTTGCCCTCGAACGGGTTCTCCGCGACGGCGGTCTCGTACCCCAGCCCGTCGGTGTTGTTGAAGACGAAGGCGACCTCCTGGAAGTGGTTGACGCCCTGCGCGGGCGTCATGCCGTTGACCAGAACGTTGAAGTTGTACGAGTACACCGTCTGGTTCGCGGCCGCCCAGTTGCGCGCAAAGTACCGCTGGGGGCCGTGCTGCGCCCGGTCGCCGGCGAAGACGTTGACGCGCTTCCACATGGCGCCGTACGAGGCGTACTCGCCCGTCGGGCGGCCCTCGAGCGTCGCCGGCTTGCCGAGGCGCGGGATGTCCGGGTACAGGGCCGACAAGACCTCGATCGTGACGTTGCCGGCGCCGCCGGAGCGGAGGTAGGCCTGCCACTGCTCGGTGGTGTTGATCCCCTTGGTGCCGAACTGCGTGCCCTCGTCCGTGTTGGCGCCGATGAGGAGCGGGACGCGGGTGAACTTGCCCTCGTTGACGAGCTCGTGGCGGGCCGCCTCGAGGAACTCGCCGTCGACGACGCCGGTGAAGGCCGGGCTCGCGGTGGAGTTGAGCACGTCGCTCAGGTCCCAGGTCGGCACGCCGCGCAGGCAGTCGAGGGTGCTGGGGGCGGACGCGCAGTTGGTCTTGTTCACGACGGTGTCGTAGTAGCCCTGCCACGTGGTGGCGGTGGACTCGACCTCGCCAAAGTCGGTGCCCAGGCCGGTGCCGCTCTGCAGGATGGCGGCGCGGTAGAGGCCGTCGTCCCTGCCGCCGTACGCCAGCATCTGCGACGCGACGCTGCGGGAGCCGGCGCTCTCGCTCCAGAGGGTGACGTGCTCCGGGTCGCCGCCGAACGCGGCGATGTTCTCCTTGACCCAGTGCAGGGCGAGGCGCTGGTCGCGGAAGCCGAGATTGCCGGCGCCCTCGGCCTTGACCTCGTCGCTCCACAGGAAACCCCACGCGTGCAGACGGTAGTTGATGCTGGCCGCGACGAACGGGGTGCCCATGCGGACGCCCTGCTCGACGATGAAGGAGAGGTTGTAGCGGGGATCGGCGCTGCCGCCGTTGGTGAGGCCGCCTCCGTGGATCCAGACGGCGACGGGGAGCTTCGCGTCGGCGGCGACGCCGTGGGGGCGGACGACATTGATGGTGAGGCAGTCCTCGGAGACGTGGTTGCCCAGGACCCAGGTGTCGCTGCCGTAGCCGAAGCACAGCGGGGAGTACTCGGTGGCATCGCGGGTGTCGTCCCAGGAGGAGTTCAGGGGCTGGGGGACACGGAAGCGCAGTTCGTTCACGGGGGGCTGGGCGTAAGGCATGCCGAGGAAGAAGTCCTGGTCGTAAGAGGAGCTGTAGACGCCATGGTAGGAGCCGTTCTTGAGGTCTACGGTGGGGGCGGCGCCGGGGGTGGTGGTGGTGGTGTTGTCCGGGGCGGCCTGCCTCGGGACGAGGGCGGATGCCGTGGCACAGGCCGCGGAGAGGGCTGCGAGGAGGTTGAGTCGGGCCATGGTGGGTGACCTATGAGTACCGACGATGATTGACGGGCGTACGCTGCGGCTGACGCTCCATCATGAGCCGTGGCGGCGGCGGAGGCGGCTCAAGGGGATTATGTACTTCATGAGCGGTGGGGGGGCGGGGAGAAGGTCGGACATTGGCGTCAAGGTTGGACTCCATGCTGGAGATGAAGCCCACCGAGGCTCGAGAGTGGTGATCCCGGCATCGAGCCACGAGACCAGGCCGGGCCGGGGTGGCATACAAGCTAGTGCGTAGTGTGCTATGTCATTCTTCGGTGCGAAGCATTTGGAAGCGGTCGTACATACCGCGGAGGACTCGACGGCGCTGCGGTCGTTAAGCTCGGGGGGCAAATTTTCGATACCTTGCCTTGAATAGTAACGAAAAGGGAGAAGGGAAAAAAAACAAGAAAAAACATGCTTGACTGGACAGGCCCGATCCAATGGCTTGGGTTGTTCTACCCCGCAATCGTCCCGCAGAATCGGCCCTACCCTAGCACTTGGAGGTTTGTGGAGGGATTTGGGGTTGGGTGGTGTGGGGGAGAGGGGGGAAGCTCGGCAGAGGGACAGGCAGGACGGTCCTGGATTCCTGGTGTTTGGTCCGGTCAACTCCCGAGCGAACGGATGAACGGTGTGCGGTGTCGGTGGAAGACTCTGGAGAAAAAGGTTCTGGGCTGGATATGGCCGGGGAATCTTTGGCTAGCCTCCGACCCCCGAGTCATGAGCAACGTGAGGAAGCCGACTTGTGCGAACCAGGCGTATTTGGCATGCCATTGTGGTATGGGGACAGGGCGGGTGTGGGCCAAAATGTTGCCAATGGCTTATTAAACCCGTCAGACCACTTGGCGAGCGCCGCAGGTGATGCTGTCGAAGCTGCACTTGCAGACACTCATCAGCAGGTGGACTGGTGTGATGACCGAAAGTCAAGTCGAGCCGAGGCCGGGGGAGGAAACATGCGGCCCGTGTTTCTCTGACGAGCCCTAGGCGCATGCCGGAGCCGAGAAGAAAGCCACGCGAAATCAGCAGGTAGTGGTGATGCCGCATTTCTCCGCGTTTCTCCGCCCCGGCAGGGCGGAGAATCTGGAGCACAGATTTGGCCCCCGAAATCCCGGCAAGCAGGTTCGGCTGTGCCTCTGTGCGTAGGGCCGATGGGCGCACCCTTTCAACATGGGAACAATCCGGGCAACCGGTCCCGGGAGATGTGGCTTAATACTCGCGATCCAGGAAAGCATTGGTGGGAGGGTCTTTCTTTGGCCGAGTGACAGGGAGAACCTGCTCGGTGTCGTACTTGACATGTTTCTCCAAGCCTCATTTCTGGGGCCCCCAGAGATGCTCCGTACCGTGCGTAGTTCGGTACGCATAGTCGAGTTGGCACCGTCCGGGGCACAGACCGGAAAAGTGGGCGGGGCTGACCCAAGAAGCCATGACGACATCCGTCCGCTCCGAGAAACACCGGCCCCGAAAACTCGGCATGAGCGCTGACGACCAGGGTCCGGATCTTATTCCTCCTCGGCCTCCTTCGACGTAGCAGAGCCTCCGGATACCAACCCTCACGATTCTCAAAACCGACTCAGTCGGGCTACAACCCCGGCCCCAGGATCGACCGACAAACAAAACCAGAATTCAACACGTAAATCTCTCATCCTCGACCCCTCTCACAAGCTCACATCTACCCGCAGGACCCCTCTGAGCATCCGTTTCCCCGGACATCCGCTCATCATGCCCGCAAAGACGGCCGCCAAGGGCGGTAAATTCACCTACTGCGTCGGGAGCCCGACCTTCCACCCGGACGAGTACGCCAAGGACGCCGCGCGCCGCGAAAGGGCCAACGAGCTCCTCGCCAAGGACGACCTTTACGGCGCCACCGTCGTCTCCTTCAACCTCCCGGAACGCGATACCTATGTCTACCACGCCATGACGGCCGTCCGCCTAGTCGAGGTCCAGCGTGTTGTGAGCATGGGCGGCGTCAACGGGCTGCATGCATGGTATCGCGATGATGAGGGGAAGCCGGTGCGTTCGAACCCCTCTTGTGACCTACCTATGACTCTTCGTCTCTCGAGCACTCCTTCTTTTATTCCTGACGCCCTCCTATGTTTACACGGCTATTCGCACGACCGTTCTGCCGTTCAACCATCTATCTGATACCGCTTGTTGTAACCCTTCTCCCGCTCACAAACCCGCTTTCTCGCCATGCACCCGATCAACTGTTCCCCTCTCATTCTCTCTTCTTGTACCTGCTGCTTTGCACATCCATCTTCTTGAAGGATACTCCTAGATCGCGCAAACCCACTCTTCTTTTCACAATTCGCCCGGCCGACACCGTCTCTCGTCGCTTGTTCAGTCTCTCGCCATCCAACCATCTCACCCCTCACACCCCCTGAACACATCAGGGCTAACACGACCAGCTCGACCCCCCGCCCCGCGCCGATATCGACTCGTACATCCAAATCTTCTCCCCCTCAACCTTGACCCCTTCCGCACTAACCTCCTTCCTCTCCAACGCCAAAAAGTCCTCCCTCCGCTTCAGCGTCGCGAGCCACCTACTCTCCCGCCGCTATATCCACCCCTCCCTGCTTTCGTCCCTCACGATCCCGAAATCCAAGAAGCCCGCCACGCTCCCGCCGAACCCCTACCTCGACTTCTGGTCCTGGTCGTGTCGCTCCCTGGAATGGTGCGGGCCCCTCCCGTCCACCGAAAAACGCCTCCAGTCGCACCACGTGCTCCCGATCCTGATGCACCACTTCGGCTGCGCGACGCCAACCCATGAGGCCCTCTCCATCCTCAAGATCCTGTCCTCCGGCAGAGCCGTAGCGGACGTCGGCTCCGGGAATGGCTATTGGGCTCACATGCTCCGCGCCTACGGCCTTGCGGTCCACGCGGTCGACAACATGCAATCCGAATGGCGCGTGAACTGGGTCTCCGACACCCTCGTCTCGGACGGAATCGCGTTCCTGCGCGCCCACGACTCCGGCCGCGACCTGGTTCTGCTGCTCGTCTACCCCGTCGTTGGCGGTGGCGTTGCGGGCGGTACCGAGGGCTCATTCACGCGCGGCCTCGTCGAGGCGTACGCGGGCGATACCATCGCCGTCGTCGGCACGCAGAACCGGAACGGGTATACCGCGTTCAAGGGCATGACGATGGACGAGTATATGGCGAAGGAGCAGCCGGCGTGGAAGAAGGTCGTGCAGATCCCGCTGCCGAGCTTTGCGGGCAAGGACGAGGCGCTGTTTGTGTTTCAGAGGGGGGAGAGGGCGCCCAAGGATGTGGATGATGACGGCGAGAAGGCGTAGACGGGGGACAAGATGGGCTAGAGAGGAAGGGAAATCACGTGTGCTACGTCGGGTATCTAGGCAGGCGGTGGCACTGGTACGAGCACTTCTTGGAGCGGCTGACATGCCATACCAGACAGACTCCTCTTCTCATGAGACGTGACCAACCTCACACATTGACACTTGAGCATCTCACGTCACGCTCGTCTCAACACACTCGATTGAAACCCGAAAGAAGTGATTCTTAACTACCAAATCTATGAACCTGCACCCTTGAATTCCCCATGCGGCATCAGTTCTGCCGCCGCCGTCAAAAAGAAGAAAAAAAGAAGAAAAAAAAGAAGAAAAAAAACAGCACATGTTGAACCAGCAAAAACGCTTCTCTGATACTTCTCAGAACCGAAGCATGGATAATGGAAACCGTCATGCGCAGGTCACGATCGTAAAAGATGAGAAAAACGAACTATCCTGGCCTTTGACCGAAACTGAGCAGAGTGGCGGGAAAATGTACCGAGAAGTTGAGAAAAGTGCTGCCGACTCCACGTTCTCCTCCCTTCGCCGTGGAAACCATCTCGAACAAAAGTCAAAGCTGAAAATGGACCGTACGATGATGCCTCGAGCGTTAAAAAGTAAAAAGCCGCCTCATGTCTTTGGTCATGGGGTCCAAGGCGTCGTAGCAAGGCCCGTGTGCTCTTTGCTGCAGGAATGAAATCGACAGCCTCCGTAACGTCTGAATGTGTCCAGACCATACGAAGGAAAAAACGTTCACCCTTTGTGGGGGGGGAGTAATGTCATCGTCACGTCGTCGCCCAGGAGAAACTTGCTTCTCCTCCCCGTCCTAGCCTGCTTTACAAACTGGGCGGAGTCGGGCACGTATGATACAAATGTTTCGACTTTTGGGGATTGTGCGTGTCGTTATGAGGTCGTGAGACGTCGGTATTGACGATGCGCGGAAATGAAATAAAAAGAAATTCTGATAAACGCATGGGTCGGTTTACTGAGTGGGACTCGCTTTCGATGATGCTGAATGTCGAGGTACATGGGAAACAATGCGGTTATGTGCGCAGCGAGAAACCAACACTGATGAACGTGGTATTCGCAAGGTTGGGCGGATGTCGGTCGAGGGCGTCGTTGCGTCTGTTTACTCCTCGGCCTCACCCTTCCTCATTCTCTCGTTCCATTTCCGCTTGCCAACGCGCGTCTCAAAGTGAGGCGCCAGCGTCTTCACATCCTGCATTATGGACTCGATTGCAGAGCGAGTCTTGTTGCGGTAACAGTCCACTGCTCCTGTCAGCTTTCTCGTTTCACTAATCGAGAATGGGTACTCACAGGCTCTCTGTAAGAACACAGTCCGGCCCGCAAAGACACGACTCTGCAGCCACGCCATGCGGTATCCGAGGTCGTTCAACCGAACCTCCTTGCCTCTAACACTCTTCCGCATACGCGGGATGGCGACCTCACCCTCAGTGTTCTCACCAATGGGAACCTTGACCATGGCCTTGCTGCTGCCGCGACCTCTGCGAGAGCCCCGACCGTCAGTCTCCTCGACACCATCGTCCTCCTCATCGGCATCCTCTTGGAAGAACTTGGAGCCGGTGGCCGACGGCGGCGGACTCTGCATCTCGCGCGGGAAGTACGACCGAGGGAAGACGGAGGCGCCCTTGCGGAAGGAGTCGGGGATCTCCTTGGTGTCGACACCGTCAAGTGTGACTCTAACACGCAGACGCGAGCCGCGGACGTTGTCCTCGACGAGGATAAACTTGCGCTTCTTGGCCTCCGGGATGTTGGGAAACAGGTCCTCTGGCTCGCCGTTGTCACTGCGGCTATGGCGGCGAGCAGAGATGGCGCCGCTGTGGGAGCTGCTGCCCATGTGCGGCATCGAGCCGGAGCTGGGAGCCGGGTAGCCGCCGTGACCGCCGTAGCTGCCGGAGAAGACCTGTGACTGTCTCACGTCGTCGCCACCCGCCTGACCGGCCGGGGCCTGGTGGTGGTGGTGGTGTTCGTCCATATATTCTCCATCGCCTATTCAGACATGACAAGTCAGCCAACGTTGTAGTGAAGGATATCGGAAACTGGTTTCGGGAGGCGTATGCGGACGAGCGGAGTGTGGGAGGGGTAAACATGTTTGATCGACAGCCCTGACAACACGAACCAACGGCAACGCGAAACGCTCAAGACAACGAAGGGAGGATTCGAGGGGCTTGCTTTTCGAGGTACAAGAGTGCCGTGGCATGAGTTGGTTCCCTGTCGTTCTGTCTTACGAAAAACGACAGAAGCCATACAACTGGGACGCGAAAGGAGGGGTTAAATGCCAAAAACGCTAAGCAATGCGACTTTTTGCCGGCATCTCTTCTAAGAGATATACCGCATCTCGCCCGACAAATTCGGGTCAAGTGACTAACGACAGCAACAGCAGCAACTGCGTGCAGCAACTATGGTAATGTACAGGTCTGTGCCGTAGAGAAAAGGAAATCCCTCTCAGCCCGCGGCGAGCTTTGCTGTGTCGTGTGACAGTTGCTTTTGCGCGGCGGTCGGACACCGGTCGCTATACAACAAGAAGCGCAAGAAAAGACAAGAGTGCAACGAACCCATTCCCGAGACTTCTGACCAACTAGCAGAGTAATAATGTAATAAAGGCACAGAGGTAAAACATTTGTATGTGTTTGTGATGAAGCTCGTGTTGCTCTAGAACACGGCCGACAGACAGGTGATGAATGGGGGAAAAGGTATCACATAATCAACGATCTTTGGGGTGGGGTTGTGCCGGGCAGTGTGCTTATGTGCGGTGCGATGCAACGACAATCAACAACAAAACAACGACGGGGCTCGCAAACGCTGCAGATGCGGAGGGCTTCTTAATCACATCTGGTGAAACATACCGACTTCATCCCCTCCACCCGGAGCGTTGGCGTGCGGCATATGACCCATGTTCATTCCAGGCATCTTGGATGACGCACCCGCGGGGCCCATGCCACCCGCACCTTGAGGCATCCCTGGCGGGCTGGGGCCGCCCATGTGAGCGCCGGGGTGAGGGCCGCCCTGAACCGATTTCCGGGTGTTCATCTTCGCCATGCGGCGAACTCTTCGGCTTCGGAGCCTAGGATCTTGGTTGCTGTTGCGCCAGCTGTCAACCGCACGCTGGATGAGGCCTCGCTTGCCGCGCAGGGGAGGATTCAGCTGGGCAAGGGCCCAACCGACCGTGTTGCACTCAGTCTCGTACACTTGGCGGTTGCCTCGGTATTGATCCTTGGGGCAGCAGGCCCTGGGGTAAACGCAGTTCTCTGTTTTGAACTCGGCAGACAGCTCATCCGTGTTGACCGACTCGACGTCGCAGCGGATAGTGTACTCCATCTTGACGCGGTCGCGAGAGTACTCGAACGCAATCCACTGAACACCGTTCTGATCTTGCCTGACGACCAAAGGCGTGGTGGCCGGGATAGGGCCGGGAGCCGCGTTGGGGTTAACGCCTCCCGGGGCCGATCCGGTGGGGGTGTTGAGCGCAGCACCGTTCTGGGGGTGCTGGGCGTGTTGCATGGGGGTCGACTGAGGCTTCTGCAACTGCAGCGGCACCTGAGGCTCCGTCTTCATCTGACCACGCGGGCTGTTGGTCATCTGGGCCTGGCTGTGTTGCGCCGCGTGCTGGGGCATGTGCTGCTGCTGCTGCTGCTGTTGCTGCTGCTGAGACTGCGCAGACATCATCATGTTGGGCTGCGAGGACATGGACTGGTGCGTCTGAGCGGCGTGCTGCGCGTAAGGCGACTGCTGGGGTTGCGCCTGCATTGACGGGTAGTGCGCTTGCTGGGTCTGGTAGTACATGTGCTGCTGGAGAGGTTGCGACGGCGGCTGGCCGTAGATGCTCCTGTGCTGGTCATGTTGAGAGGGAGACGCTACCGACGCGGGCGAGTTTGACTGCGGTGTATGGTAGGACATGGGAGGGTAAGGTGGTCTCGGCATTTGAGCGGCGGCCATCATGTCGGATTGGTCTGCTGAATCATGGTCAGCCATCCCGTCTTCTGGCGAAGCGATCTTGACAAGAAGCGCGTCGTTCCTGTGTTCGGCGCAACGCGTCACAACAGGGGAAGAGAGAGAACTTACCGGCGGATGTGTATCCGCTCGTCGCGCCTGGGGTGCTGTAGGGACTCGGATGCGCGTAGTAGGGAAGACCGTCCTGGGAGTGCTGGGCGTTCGTGGCCTGGCTCTGCTGCTGGTAGGCGGGCGCGATGGGATGTCCGGCAGAGGCGTAGGAAGGGTGCTGCTGCGGCTGGGCCTGGGGGTGATGCTGTTGATGAACGATGCTCGAGGGTCGAGGATGTTGCTGGTGCTGCAGGTGTTGCTGCTGCTGAGTAGGTGCTTGACCCTGGGGCTGATGGTGGGGGTGATGCTGCATAGAGAAAAGACCCATTAGTCCCTCATCCAAGAACGCTTCGACGTATTAAAGTTGAGTGGTAACAAGCAGAAGAGGAGGGAAAAAAACAAAGTGAGGCAAGGCAGGGCGCGGCGCGTCTGTATTTTTATTTTTTGCACCTTGACACTGTCAGGGGACTGGGGGGATCCAGGTGCAGGGCAGGTGCGGGTGGTAAGAAGTGGTTCCTTCCTGGCCCCCTGGACGTCGACGAGGATTACGCGGGTGAGGCGTGCTAGACCCAGTTTGGGACCCCTTTTCTGATATAAAGTGGGATTCTTTTGGGGATACAGCTCCAGATATGATGAGGTCGCGCGCGTACTACAGCGCCGCCAGGTCAGAGAAGCGAGGGTAAAGGGCAGAAATCAGAGCGGAGGGGTTTGGAGGTTGTTGGTTTTTTGCTTTAACCCTGAATAATCAAGCAGCAGATTCGGTTGAAGAACTGGGGAAAGGTACCGGTGAAGAGCACGCTCGGAAACAGAACCTGTCGAGTTTCGAGCGTGCAATGGCCTTGCTCTCAGGCTGGTTCTGACCGGGGAATGTAGATAGGTACGACGGGTGAGGTAGAGGGTATGCCGGGTCCTGCGGGTTTGGAGAACACGACAGGAACACAGCAAGAGTGAGAGGGAGGGAAAGATGCAATGAGATGACAAGGGAGTATGAAGGACGGAGCAGAGATGGCGATCGGAGCGAGGGTGCAGCAGGAATTCGGGCAGGAGAGGGGATTGGGCGAGTGAGGGCCAGGAGAGGAACAGGGTAGCTATTTGAACATTGGAGTAAGGTGGGATTTGGAGTGGGTAATAATGAAGGGGTGTGATGGGTATGGGGAATAGTGATTTGGGACAGGATGGGCAGATGGTACGGAGTGCATAGAGCGAGAGAGGCAGGGTCAAACCGGGAGGCGGGCGACGGTTTGGGTGTGAGAACTGTTTTCTCTCTCACTCGCCGTGACTGCGCATGCATCTCTTCTCACTTGAGATAGACCTAGAGGAGCGGAGAGATCCAGGACCGGCATCAACCCGCAGCACAACCCAGGAGATGCAAGAGAGCCAGACCGAAAGCAGACGATACAGAAACCGGGGGGGCGCGGACGCAGTGGAGCTTGATACAGCACCGTTGTCGCTTCTTGTTCGGGGTAGAGTGAAGCGCAATGTAAGGTAACACGAGGGGGGCAATATAATGGCACGGTACCTTGACACCTTGAGCGATGCGAGGGTGCGGCGCGGAGGGCAAGGGAATGGGAGAGTGGATGAGAGGAGCGCCAGATGTCGACGGAGATGGCGATGTCGACGGCAATGCCCTTGCAAACGCGCTACCAACGCCGTGGGGCAAATCGGAGGCGAGACGACGAGGGCAAAAGCCAGTTGTACACACACCCGTTCCAGAAGGTATCCCCCGTCGTGCGGTATGTATATCGATGAGATGATGAGGTGTAATGAGGTGAGGTGAAGAGAAGATGTGTGGTTGAAGGGTGGAAGTGGAAAGAGTAGTCGCAATACGCAAGCCAAGACAAGCAAGTCAACATAGAGGAGAGATATGAATGGTGGTTTGAGCAAAATGCAGCAGAAAGCAAAGAGGATAAAAATGCAGTTAGGGTTATGAACGTACGTGCGCGCGTTGTTCTTCTTCCCGCCGCGACTTGTGCAGCAGAAAGAGACAGGAAAAGCAAGTCGTGACTAGTAGGAGACGTACCAAAGAAAGCAGAGAGAGCAGAGAGAGCAGAAAGAGGGCGAGACCGAGTGAAATCGTGTCGGTTGTCGAACGCAAGTTTGATGCAGGACGGCAAGCTGAACAGAGGAGAGCTTTCTCGATGCTTTTCTTCCTGCAACTGGCATAGGCCCAGAGTACGAAGGCAGCGCGTGGGAGGAGGAAGAACAGGGGATATAACGACCGGGGAGGCGTGGATATTGACAGGACGGAGGAGGGTGGACGATGATGGTGGGTGGTGGGCATGGGCGAGGGCGAGGAAAGGACGCAGAAGGTGAAGATGGGAAGGGGGGGCTGGAGAGTGAAATGGTGGGGTGAGGCTAGCGAGCCTTACCTTACCGCGGCAAGTTCTCCTCAGGCGTGAAGGAGAGAAGGTGAAGGAAGAGTGCGAGAAGGGGCAAGGGCGTATGGGTATTGAGGTCAGGGAAAGGAAAGGAAGGGAAGGAAAAAAAAA